>CAUZXS010000869.1:0-65000 GCA_963585895.1 Sepioteuthis lessoniana | reverse complement strand
ACAGACGGGGATGAAAAGGAAAAAAAGATAGATAGATAGATAGATAGATAGATAGATAGATAGATATGAATAGGCAGAGATAAAAAAGGAATGTGAATAGAGAGATAGAGTGATAGATAGAAATGAATAGACAAAGATAGAGAGAGAGAGAGAGAGAGAGAGAGAGAGAGAGAGAGAGAAAAGTAAATAGACTTAGACAGATAGATAGATAGATAGATAGATAGATAGATAGATATGAATAGGCAGAGATAAAAAAGCAAAGTGAATAGAGAGATAGAGTGATAGATAGAAATGAATAGACAAAGATAGAGAGAAAAGTGAATAGACTTAGGCAGATAGATAGATAGATAGATAGATAGATAGATAGATAGATAGATATGAATAGGCAGAGATAAAAAAGCAAAGTGAATAGAGAGATAGAGTGATAGATAGAAATGAATAGACAAAGATATATATAGAGAGAGAGAAAAGTGAATAGACTTAGATAGATAGATAGATAGATAGATAGATAGATAGATATGGATAGGCATAGAGAGATAAAGGAAAGTGAATAGAGAGATAGAGTGATATATAGAAATAAATAGACAGAGATAGAGAGATAATAGTGAATAGACTTAGAAGGATAGATAGATAGATAGATAGATAGATAGATAGATAGATAGATTTGTTAAAAATTTAAAAATTGTTAAATTTTTTTAGATCGATCGATGGATAGATAAATTTATTTATTTGTTGGATTAAAAATAAGTAATTCGCTACTGCATAAAGTCTATGTGCTTCTCAGGCCTATTTGTGTCAGAAAAAGACAAAGGAGGGATGGTGGTATTATGTGAAACCGATTAAAAAGAACCGATAGTGAACGACATTCAATGAAGGCATTTTGTCTTTCTATAATACACGCAGTTGTTTACAGCGGTTAACACGAGCGGACTGTTTGTCTGTTGATCCGCTCGCTCGCCCAATAATAGGATCTCAATAAATTTCTCGTTATTTATTTACTTAAGAATTGGATTTCTTTTTGATGAAAATTTATTTTAAGAAAAAGGCTCGAAATATTTTCATTTCTTCACATATTCACCCTTATTTATTTACTTTTGGAAAATCTCTATAAAATATCTAGCGGATGCTGGAAATATTCACTTTTTTATGGCAGTAAATCCCGGGGGAAATTAAATCAGTTGAAGTTTTACTTGAAAATATGCCCTGAATCTTAAAAAAGAAGGAGTATAAAACATTTATATTATTTGTATTTTTGCTTCTATTTTCATTATCAAAATGTATTTTGAGGAGTTAAGTAAAATTTAGGTTTAAATGATTTATTTCCAAAAATCTAATTAATGTATATTTGTATTTTGATTTATTATTTTACAGTTTGCAAGTGTTTTTTTTTTCCCGCCTGCATTAAAGGACTTTCCTTTCAATGGAGTTTGAGTGACAACAAGTTTTCTCCGGTCTCCGAAATTCTCGGTATTATGGCTGCATTCTCAATAATGGTGTGGATGGTACCGATTCTTCTTTCGATTTCTAACTAGTTCCGTTTATTTTAACATGTATTTGTGGACCGTTCCAAGCACGCCATTTAAGGTGGTATCGCTATCACCTTCATATTTCATAGTTTTTTGTTTCGTTCTCTGGAAAGGTCCACATTTTTATTTATATGTTCGCTTTCTTTGATGGTCACTGCGGCTCGCCATGACAGATTGCCCAGTCGGCTGGGGCTGTAGAATACACCGACTGCACGTTTGCAGAGGGGTGAGACACACCCCAAAAGTGTCCTGGATATGACACTAAACAATCTGATGGTGAGGCTCAAGCAGTGCTGGAACTTTGGGGAATGCGGAGTACCTCTTCGTTGACATCGCTGCCAGGTCCACTCTGGCCCGGAGTGGTAGCACCTGATAGGGCCCTATCTATGGGTATTTGCCTGAATGTGAAAGTAATAGCGCGACTGGAATTCGAACTGGCTTACTACGATTCCGCAGTCCATCTCTTTAACCATTACACCACGAGGACACACCCCTGAATTCTTGGAGTAAACTGAATAGCTTGAAATAGAAATGTTTGTGACAGTTAAACCGTACTTACATTTAAACTGCGTGCCTATGCTTAACTGAATTATTTGAAATATAACTGTTTTTTTACATTAAAACTGTATTTACACTTAATTGAATTGTTACATATAACTGCTTGAATAGCTTGAAAAAGAAATATTTTTGACAATTAAACTGTGTACTTATGCTAAACTGAATTGTTTTGAATAGAACAGATTATTTACATAAAAATGCATTTGGCGTTAAATAACCTACAAAAGGTTCATATGCCATAAAAACCCACAAACCAAACCAAATCAGCCAGGACAGTAAAGGCCACTAAAAGACAAGTTTTCTTGGTCTGGTTTTCTGGCTGGGATTTGCTAATCCGCTTATATCTCCAAATCATATTTTTAACGAGGGATATTGGTTTGTAGATGTCATCATCATCATCATCATGTCGCGCCGCCTGCGCGGATATCCCTGACCGTCTCTCGCCATTTCTCCCTATCATTCATCGCCTCCGGCAGGTCTTCAGGATTACAACCCGTGTCCTCACATAGCTGCTGTATGTAAGTTCGTGCTGGTCGTCCCACTCTTGCACATCCATGAGTGGGGGTCCACAGGAGTACATCGCTTATGAGCTCGTCCTTGCTTCTCCAGCAGTGTCCTGCGTGTCTGGTTCGTCGAACTTGTATAGTTTTTGTGATGGGGGGCAAGTGTCCGTATAGTTGGAGTCTCGTGGGGTGTTGTCGCCAGGACTTGTTTAATACTGCTCTCAACATTCTTGTGTAATTTCCGTCCAGCCTCCTCTCCAGCCGCTTCGTAAGCGTCCATGTGGTGCATCCATATAGCAGTATCGACACAACCGCTGCCTGGAAGAAACTGCGTTTCATTTTATCTGTTAGGTCCGACTTCCATATGATCGAGAGCCTATCGATAGCTGTCCATGCCTTCGTCAGTCGTGTGTCGATGTCCTTCTCGGTTGATGAGACGCTGCTTCCTAGGTAGGTGAATTTGTCGACTAGTTTCAGAGAGGCTCCGTCTAGTGTGGCAATGTTGCCTGTTTGGTTGTAATACATATATTCGGTTTTGTTTGCATTGACATGTAGGCCAATGCCAGCTGCAGCTCGTTCCAGACTATGTAGTAGTGTCTCTGCTTGATTAGGCGTATTCGCTAGTAACGCCAAGTCATCAGCGTAGTCGGCGTCCGTGATTGTTTTTGCGGGGTACCTTTTGCTTCTTCTCTTAGTCAGCTCAAAGCCATTTTCTCTGATTTTGTCGATCGAAGTCCTAAGCACATAGTCTAGACAGATGATAAAGAGGTACGGGGCTAGTGTGTCTCGTTGTAGTACTCCTGCAACAATGTCGAAGTATTCCGTGTCTCCATCTGGTGAACGTACTTTTACTTTGGTGTTTCTGTAGAGAATCATTATCGCTGCTACGGTTTCTTTTGGTAGGCCGTAAGCTAGTAGGATTTGCTCCATCTTCCCTCTGTGTATGGAATCGAAGGCCTTGGTAAAGTCGACAAATAGTAATGTCGCCTGTAAGTTTTTTGCCTGAACGCCTTCCAGGATTCTACGGATGGTCAGTATTTGTGAGGTTGTGGATCTATTTCTCCGGAAGCCATTTTGGTTTTTCCTAAGGATGTTTTCCATTTTGGGTTCTATGCGGTTTCGTAGTAGGGCATTGTAGATTTTGGCTGCTATGGATGTAAGTGTTATCCCTCGGTAGTTCTTGGCTAGTCCGAGGTCGCCTTTTTTAGGGAATGGAAGGATGCATCCCTTCGTCCATCGTTCTATCCTATTTTGACTATAGACTGCGTTGCATTGCCGGAGCAGTATATCGTCGAATTGTCTCGTCTTCCACACTTCTGGGGGGGATCTCGTCTAGCCCCGCCGCTTTCCTATTTTTAATTCTTCTGAGAACCGTGTCGAGTTCTTCTTTGGTGAAAGGACCTAGTTTTACGTCTAATTGCTTACTAATAATTCTGGTGATCGGTTCATCCGTTATTTCCGGTGGGTTTCCTAGTAGATTTTTGAAATGCTGTTCCCACAGTTTTATTCTTTCTTGTTGGCTTGCAGCTTTCAATTTTGCTTTGGCTGTGCTCTTCCTTCCACTTACTTCGTTTATTGTTTGCCAGGCTATCCTGGATTGCCTATCTTCAACCGAGTCTCTAATCTTATCTATCTGATTTTGTACGTATTCTGCCTGTTCTTTTAGGTATATTCCTGTTAATTGATGTTGCGCCTTTTCTAGTTCTCGTGCATTTGTATTTGTTGGGTTCTGTTGATAGTTTTTGGAGGCAGTCTTCACAAGTGCACGTTTTTCTCTAGCCGCTAGCGTTTCCCAAGGGACTCTATATTTAGTTCTAGGTTTTGTTGGAATACACTTTTCTGTCGCCTCCAGGTGTGCTTCTACAAAATTTTCATATTCGTCATTTGGGGTGCCTATTTCTACCTTCTCTTGTAGTGCTTCGAATCTGTTTCTTAATTCTAATGCATATTTATCTCTAATATCTCTGTTGTTGAGTAGGGCCCAGTCATAGTGCTTGGTCGTCGCTTTACGTGTGGCGTTTTTTCTTAGGCTTAGTCGTACTTTGGCCGTAACTATTCGATGATCGGAGGACACACCCTCGAAGGAGGAGTATGCCTCGCAATTCATCGCACTGTTTTTCCATTTCCTGTTTATAAGGACGTAGTCTATCTGTGCTTTACTCTTATTCGCGTATGTGTAGGTCCATAATTTCCCCTCCCTTTTTTGAAAGTTTGTATTGAGGCAGGTTAATCTATTTTCTATCATGAAATCTATTAAATGCTGTCCATTCCTGTTAGACGCGTAGTGTAGGCTGTATTTGTTGTGTCTGTTTTTCCCGATTTGTGCATTCATATCTCCGCCAATGACTAGCAGGTTGTGTTTCGGAATGCTACGTACTAGGGAGGATAGATCTTCGTAGAAGGTGGCTATTTCGTTTTCTTCGCTAACATTGGTAGGGCTGTAGCAGGAGATAATTGTTGCTTTGGGGTTGCCATTAAACGTTGCGGCCATCATCCTAGGTTGTATTCTCTCAATGCTGTTCAGTGTTTTTAACGCTCTCGGTCCTAGAAGTATTCCCACCCCTCCTACCGATGCATTGACAGAGTTTTTCCATGCCGATACAGTCACCAGCATCCATCCATTTCCAGTTTCGTGATACTTGATATCTTCGGTGTGCGTGTATCGGTGCTTTTGTATGCAAATTATATCTATCTTATGTTCTACGGCTGATGCAGTTAGCTCTGATAGTTGACCTATTCTATTTAGGGTTCTCACGTTAAATATCGCTATCTGTATTGTTTGTTTGCATTTTAGTAGTTTTTGTTTGTGTTTGAGCTCTGTAGCTGATTTTTCGAACACCGAGGCCAGGGCTCCAACCTCAGCAGGACGCGCCCCTTTTTTACCCGCGCGAAGAGCGATGCGGTTTATGGATCTGGTTTGAGTACTAGTCATGGTTATCTTTCGATGGCTGTTTTTGTTCTCATCTATAGAAGCCACTCTTATAGATGAGCAGCAGTAGTTCCCCGATCGAACTGGCAATCTTGAGCGTTAAGCCGCAAGACTCACACGTACAGCATGCTGCTTCCCATGTGTACGCGGTAGTAATAAAAAAAAAAAAAAATTCTCTTTTTTTTTTATCTTAAGTTTTAACTTAGTTAAAGTCCAGGACTGCTGGATGTTAAAATTCAAAGAAATTTTGTGGTATATTTCATGGTTATCTAGTGGTGGACAGAGAGAGAGAGAGAGAGACACATACAGAGAGAGAGAGAGAGAAAGAAAGAGAGAGGAGGAGTCAACTCTTTTATGGCTTTCGTCTTTAGCACGTGTTAGACTACATTTGAGGTGTTTTGGATTTTTTTTTTTCCTTTCTTTTCAGGGGGGGGGGCAATTTGGGGGGTTTTCTTTAGCAAATTTAGAAGTTCGCCTTCCAAAAGTAAAGTTTTCCTGAAAATTAAGTCGCATAAGTCTTCATTCTTCATTTAAACAACACATAATACAGCTGAGATTTAAGACATTACTATTTTAAATCAAATGTGCATTTTTAAATGAATAGTTTAGTAGAATAAATTTACTGACCTCTGTGAAAAAACTTCTGGAAACGGAATCACTTCCAAACGTATGCATACTATTTCAACAAATGAAGGATTAAATTATTACTAATTTTAGTATTTATATTAAAGGTTCCACTCCTATATCATGGTCAACTGGTGGTGGACAGAGAGAGAGAGAGAGAGACAGAGAGAGAGAGAGAGAGAGAAAGAGAGAGGAGGAGTCAACTCTTTTATGGCTTTCGTCTTTAGCACGTGTTAGACTACATTTGAGGTGTTTTGGATTTTTTTTTTCCTTTCTTTTCAGGGGGGGGGCAATTTGGGGGGTTTTCTTTAGCAAATTTAGAAGTTCGCCTTCCAAAAGTAAAGTTTTCCTGAAAATTAAGTCGCATAAGTCTTCATTCTTCATTTAAACAACACATAATACAGCTGAGATTTAAGACATTACTATTTTAAATCAAATGTGCATTTTTAAATGAATAGTTTAGTAGAATAAATTTACTGACCTCTGTGAAAAAACTTCTGGAAACGGAATCACTTCCAAACGTATGCATACTATTTCAACAATGTACTATTTTGTAATACGGTCAAATTTCACATTTCCCACCCAGTCCTGTCTAGTCTTATACCCTTTTGGCTCTAGTTTGCTACATTCCTTAATTACACTGGTTAACACCATTTTTGGTGCGAAGAAAGAATACACGTTTTTGAGCTAATTTGAAGATGTTGATTCCGAAAATGACATAAGTCATTCATGGTTATCTACAATTTTTGCTATAATGTTATATTTCATTTTTGAAAGAAAACCTTCACTGATCACAAAATCTAAATAAAGGTCATAGAAACCCATTAATTTTCAAATAAGCTAAGCAGTTTATGTCAGCCACCTGAGATGAAATATTTTCAAAAGAAAAATGTTTTTGAGTAAGAAAAATTAAAGTAGAAGTACTAAATTTATCGAAATTATCACCAAAATTCATATTTAACTGATAAACCTAATCAGGGATACACTTTCGTAAAGTTGAAAAAAAGGAAACGCTATAATTTTCTGTTTGATATAGATTCATCCCATCACTTTTGTCCCTTCTCCGTGGAAGGAAACCAAGCATATTAAGAGCTTTTATTTTCACAGGTCGATAGAAACTCCTACAAAAGAAATTCTAATTGAATGCACCTATTCCATTGAACATGATGAAAGAACATTATAAAATGGTTTCACCATAACATCAGGAAACTAATTAAGGATTATAAATTTATTAATTCAGTAAATGATTTGGAAATGCGCACTTGGGTATCGTTTGATGACGAGATGAAAAACCTCTTTTGGCAATCGCCGGGCCGAAAACTATCAGGAGTTAGTGAAAAAAGCTGTAGAAATGTCTACTGGTCATAGGCGGTAATATGAGTATTCAGATTCGTTTTTACATAGTCATATAGATAATTTTTTATGATAATTGCGGTTATGTGAGTACTGATCAAGGAAAACGGTTCCATCAGGATATCAAAACATTCAAAAAGCGCTACCAGATACAGTAGTGAAAACGACTGATTGCCGATTACTACTGGAGTATCAAAAGGGACTTACATTACATTAAACATGACAAACAATTAAGAAAGAGACAGTTTTACTAAAATTCTTTTGATCAAGAAGGTTTTTTTTTTAAAATTTCTGCTGTTTGTTTATTAAATAGTTATTGGCGACCGTAGTTGAGGGTAACCAGATTGCCCTCTTTTAAATAGCTACTACACCAAAGTGTAGGGGAGGGCACTACTCCTTTCACTAGATTGCTCCACTTTACCATTCATACATACTTTATATTGCTGAGTGTTAAACAAGGAGGTATCAAGTACCATTTTTAAAGTCTTTGGTATGACGCAACCTGGCGTTTAAACCTAGGTCTCCCGGACCATTGGCGAACACTCTACTCACCAGACCAAGATGAAAATACTTATAAGTCTAAGTATATTCAATCATGTCATTTTTAAAGGTTAAGGATCGGATTTTTAGGGTAAAATAGTATTTCTCAAGAAGCAGACAAATATCTGTTGGTTTAAATACGAATTGATAGGTTTCTACGATTTTTCTCTGAGAAATATTGTCACCAGTCAATGACATACACACACACACACACACACACACACACACACACACACACACACACATATATATATATATATAAAGAGAGAGAGAGAGAGAATACAAATGAAAAAGAAGCTTTTTTCCAAATATGGGGCGTTTATATAAAGCAAAAACTGTAGTTAATTAAGATAAAGTAAAGTCATTTTTAGATTCAGCGCCTTTAAAAATAGATGTTTTGTGCCTCGACACAATATCAATATTTTTTGTTGACAAGTGTTACATGATTAAAGATTTATTTTCTATCATCACATAATCTGCACGAGCCATCCTGTTGAGTCTCATATAATTTCGCTTTGATATAACTGGTCCTTATGTCATTGTTTTTGCTGCTATTAGGAGAGATTCATTGTTATCGTAGAAGGTGCCCGTGGTATAATGGTTATCGTCGCAGGATATGGACACGGCGATGCGTGTTCAAATCCTGGATCTGACTGATTGCATTTCACATAGCACTAATACCCTTGGGAAAGGTATGAATCCAATTATAATCCCTCCAGCTATGGGTAAATAGTAGGGCAGACTAGGTTCTTCATCCTTGGTGAGGCAACTAGTCTAGGAGAAGGAAAACTCTGAATTCAAACCTGTTAAACTCCGCTTAAAAATTGACCTTGTGTCATATCCTGCCCGAGCGGAGGGGTCGGCAAATACGATTAGGAGAGTTTCATTTTTTCTCTCAAGATTTCCATTTCAACAACTATATCATGTCTTCACTTTGGAGATCATATCAGTTTGTCACTTGGGTATTCATGCAGGCCTGTGTCAGTAGCTACCTACCATCGGTGTAATGGAGTAAACCCCGTCAGAAAATCAGGAGTGGAGTCCCACAGGTGGCTGGCTGGTGAATCCCTCACCTTCAAGCAGCTCCTGAATCCCGTCTGGTCTTCAGCCGTCTTGTCCTTGTCTTGCCGTTTGATCGGACCCGTCTGGACGTGTGAGTGAGTCTGGCTCTACGCAGTCGACTTCACTTTAAACGAAGTCAAGCGAAACTCATCAATCAACCTATTTCTGATCCAATTACCTCAAGTTATGTGGTGACAGCCAAATGACGAAGCGGCAGGTGTGGGTACACTGGGAGTTGTGGCCGCAGACCTGCACTCAGGCAATTCAGGCTATTTAGACGCTCCCTTCCTGACTGGAGCAAACGTAATGTTCAGCAGTCGTCTGAGTGTTTTAGCAGCTCCCTCATGGACAGCACTGCTCACCTCCAAAATATAAACAAGGGTCTAGAAAAGAAGCCTCAAACATTGCCTGCTCCAATTCACCGTGGCCTGCAGTCCGTAGTCGGTGATGACCTAGCTCAATGCGGTAGAAAAAAGAAAGCCGCGTGGAATGTCCACACACTTATTGACCGTGAGGGACACAGAGAGACCTCATAGACGTACCACCCTTATCACTTCTGAACTTGCTAGGTACAAAATCGATATTACCACCCTCAGTGACCCAGGCTGGCAAGCAAAGGAGAGCTGACTGAGGAAAGCTCATGCTATTCTTTTTCTGGAGTGGACATTCACCCGATGATAAACGTGGAGGGGGCTATGCCATCAAAATTTCACTTGTAGGAAAGTTAGCCTCCCCCCACAAGAAAAATGGGAATAACCAACTCATAACTATGAGATTTCCACTTCTTCACGGAAAAATGCCTTTGTACCCATCATGACCAACACGGATGAGGCAAAAGACAAGTTCTTCGAAGACCTTGAGTATGTTATCTCCGGTGTTCCCTCTGCAGACAAGCTCATCATTCTTGATGACTTTAATAAAAGAGTTGGACAAGACAGCACCTCCTGAGAAGGAGCACATGGTAAACAGGGTATCGAAAAGTGCAACAGCAACAACCAACTGTTTTTTTCTGACCTGCGCCATGCAAAATCTTGTATTCTACTGTAGTCTACCTCCTTACTCGCAACAAAACATCATGGATGAATCTTCGCTCTAAGCACTGGCCTCTGATCATTGTGAGACAGAAAGATAGGTGGGATGTGAGAGTCTCGACTCCATCATCCATATTTACAAACGAAAAAAATAAAAACGACAGGCATGCGAAAATCACGAGAGAATCTCTCAATTACGGGCAAGGTCCAAATCAGAGTCCTTCTGAATAACCTCAATAGCAATCTTAAACATAGACTTTTACCGGAGAGGGAATATGGCTTCCGTAAGGAAAGTGGAACTTTTAAGATAGTGTTTGCTGCAAGACAACTCCAAGAGAAGTGTCAGGGAGAGAACACTGACCTCTATTCGGTTTATATTGATCTGACCAAGGCATTTGACATGGTCAGCAGCGACGGGCTTTAGAGAATCATCGCAAAGTAGAGACGTCCCGAACAATTCATCCCCATCGTTAGACAATTTCATGACAACTTGCATGCAAGAGGACGGAGAAAGCTCCCTATGCTTTCCCGTCAAAAATTGGGTTAAGCAGGGATGTTTCATGGTCCGCACTCTTTTCAGTATCATGTTTTCTGCGATGCTGGTTGATGCCTTTAGTGGTTCGGATAATCGAATCGACATTCAATATCGCACTGACGGCTCTATTTTTAACTGCAGAAGGCTTCAAGCAAAGACCAAGGAGAAGACTGATATTGTCAACGACTGGGCACTGAAAGCTTCAACCAAAAGCCAACATGCAAAAACAGTGTTGACAAGTTCTTAATGGCCTGTGAAAATTCTGACCGAACAATCAGCACAAAAGAGACAGAAGTGATGCACCAACCAGCGCCTGGAAAGCCATGTCAAGCCCAACATCACCGTCAAGGGACAATGACTGAAGATAGTAAATTTGTTCACCAACCACGGCAGCACCTTCTCTAAATCAGTCGTTATGGATGATGTGGTGAACACGACTTTCAAAAGAGAGTGCAGTCTTTGGCCGACTCAACAGAAATATGTGGAATTAGAGAAGAATCTCAGAGGCAACCAAAATCAAGATATACCAAGCTGTCGTTCTGACCCCTCTCATTTTATGTGAAACGTGGATAACTTATCAACGGTATAGAAAGAAGCTAAATCATTTTCACATGACCTGTCTGTGGAAGATTCTCGACATCACAAGGCAAAAACACATCCCCGACACCAAAATTTTAGCTCGGGCTTTTCTTCTCATTATCTACGCCATCTTGATGCAAACACAGCTTCTTTGGGCCGGTCATATTACCCGTATGAAAGATCACCGCCTCTCGAAAAAGCTGCTCAACGGCGAACTGTCTCAGAGAAAGCGCTCCATAGGAGGCCAGAAAAAGCGCTTCAAAGAAACACTGAAATGAAACATGAAATCTTTCGGTATCGCCCCTAATTACATGGAATATCTGGTGCAGGACAGACAGAAGTTGCGTGAAGTTGTCAAACATGGAGCAAAAGTGTGTGAAACCAGAAGAAACGCAGCAATTGAGCTGCGCAAGAAACTTAGAAAAGGCACTGTCACATCAGCCACTGCAACCATCATTCTTTGTTCTCAATGCACACAGATTGGTCTCATTAGCGATCTGCGAACTCACAGATGTCTTCCTCGATCCTAAGGTTGATTAGATATTCCTCACTGATTACGATGGACAAAGAATATCAATAAAGTTGTTTTTAACAACTTCTGTTAGCTGTACCTGTTTTGTTTGTGCTTACCTTATCTTTCTTTGCCTTTTTTAATGCAGTGTTTGAGTCATCGTATCAATGTATCCATGCTATGTTCAACGGTGTTTATTTTTCTACTTTCTTTTCTTTACACGTATACTTTAGTTATGCCATCTCTGGCCTTGTGCATCATCATCATCAACTTTCTTGTTCTTTTATTCATTTGTACGAGTTCTTCACTTGTTCCACTGTCTCTGGTCTCGAGTACCTAGCAAAGTGTACTGTCCAAGTGTTTATTCCTTTGATGAGATTTCCGATACAGAGCTTGGTTTTGAGAAGAATATTTTTTCTTATTAGATTTTCTTACATCTCTGCTAGTTTGATGAAGTCCGCGGGCAATATTTCCAGGTATTTGTAATTTTCCTTTTCCTCATACGTTCTAATTCATTCATGTTTTGGCAGTTCTATTTCTTCAGTTCTTCATCTTTTTCCACTTTTCATTATGAGCAGGATACATTTTTCTATGCCAAATTCCATTTCCATATTCTGAGTGTATATTCTTATTGTTTATATAAGAATCTCGAATCATTTTTAAATTTCTTGAAAACAGCTTGAAGTCATTAATGTACATTGGTGATTAGTCTTTTCTTGTGATTAAGTAAATTTGTAGCTTCCATTGCACTTCCTAAACATGTACTTGAGTGACATCATTGCCATTTCAAATAGTTATGCTGAAAGAGCATCTCCCTGAAGATGCCTCTCTAAATTTTCTCATACGCTAAAGTTTTCCGTTCTGGGGTCAGTTTTTCACGGCTTCACGGCGATGGATTTAATGATTTTGTCCGATATCTTGCACATTTTAACACAAAATGTTATCCAAGATTATGTAACCATATCAGAAACCAATTATTTTTATGCGATTTTTTCACTTATGTCAAGTCTTGTACTAGATTCTGAATAAATACGAGTTTTCACAAATCTCCAGGACTCTTCTCAGTATTCTGACCGATCTTAACAATGTTATAATCCTGATGGTCTCGGTTCTCTAACCGAATACTGATTCTTTCAGTCCATTTTCCAAGGTCCACTCTTGGGGGAGGGGCAGTAGCTGATAGGATCCTCTTTATGGTCAAATAAAACTAAAGCGTGTACTTGCGCT
The DNA here is from genome assembly GCA_963585895.1 of Sepioteuthis lessoniana. Lineage (NCBI taxonomy): Eukaryota > Metazoa > Mollusca > Cephalopoda > Myopsida > Loliginidae > Sepioteuthis > Sepioteuthis lessoniana. The sequence continues at coordinate 52,022 of CAUZXS010000869.1, read as the reverse complement.
ATAGTGAATTGTTTGAAACAGAACTGTTTTTGACATTGAAACTGAGTACTTAAGCTAAGCTGGATTCTTCGAAATAAGACTGCTTTTGAAAATGATACTGTTTTCTAATGCATGATTGAATTGTTTGAAATATAACTGTTTTTGACATTGAAAATGAGTCCTTAAGCTAAGCTTAATTTCTTGAAATAGAACTGTTATATACTAAACTGAATCCTTTGAAATAGAATTGCTTTTGACATCGGAACTGGGTATGTTAAAAAGAATTGTTTGAAATAGAAATGTTTATATGTAAGAAAAGAGATCGGACATTAATTCCCTACAATAGTTGATGTGCCGTAAAACCAAACTAGACCAAGCCAACTTAAATCATATAAAGGAAAGAACTTACGATATAATAGATTTTTGCTGTGTCAGTAGAACATAGACTTAAAATGAATCTAGCGAAATATTGTTAAATGTGTGTATCTTGACAGAGACCTGAAAAAGCCAGGTTACATAAAGGTAACGGTGATATCCATCGAAGATAAAGACCAGGAAGGATTCCCAAAATCCTTCAAAATAGATTGGTGGAATTCGGCAACAGAGAAAAATAATCCACAAGAATACTTAGAAGCATCCTTAAAATTTAACAAGATTTTCTCTTGTTCAGACTTCAGGGATAAACTAATAGAGCTGGAATGAGGAAGCCTCAACGAGTAAAGTAATAGTAATACAAATAAAAGGAAAAAATGAACGTTGATATAAGATTTGTCTATTTACTTTTATATATATATATATATAAATATATATATATATATATATATATATATATATATATATATATATATATATTGTTTGCTGCATTTCTGAATGAAGAGTAGTCAATATCTTTGATCAAGCATCTATAACTAAGTTAGTAAAAGCTTAGACACAATGTCAACAACTTTTGGTGTGTGTCAGTTTTTTTTTCCAAAGCGATCATCGGCTCTTGAAGAATATATATGTTAAACTGCAAATATTAATGAGCACTCACGGACACATACACATATATACACACACACTCACTCCTATATATATATATATATATATATATGTGCGTGTGTGTGTGTGTGTTAGAGTATGTGTGTGCGTGTGTGTGCTTATTCATATTTGCAATTTAACATATATTTATGAAGATCAGATGATCGCTTCGGAAAAAAAAAATACACTCAGCAAAGGTCGTTGCCATTTTGTCTAAGCTTTTCTAATTGTTATATATATATATATATATATATATATATATATATATATATATATATATATATATATAGCAAATATCAATAAACACACCTGCATAACCCATATTTATTATATATATATATATATATATATATATATATATATATATATATATATATATATGTACGTATGTATGTATGTCACATAACAGATATTAATTGTATATGTGCAAATATATATAACCTAGAAAATAACTCTTACATTCCCCCAAGGGGGTTGAACACTCTGTCGAAGAAATTACGGTTGCTGCTCGCATAATGCAAAGCTCTTTGAACGAATTGAGCACTCTGGTATCCAGTAAGGTATAAAATGTAAACAAACGAACGCTACTACTTAATACCTTATAATTCCCTAGATAATGTGGTACGCTTGTTGGCTGAGTGATCTGATATTAAGTCTAACGTAAAGTTGGGAGGGTTTCGATCCCAGCTTCAAGCGTCCTTCGTGTCTAGCCACACTGAAGACTTGTGATACAACGAAACAGTCTGTCTGTAGATGACAATATATATATATATATATATATATATATAGAGAGAGAGAGAGAGAGAAATGTGTGTGTGTGTGTACGTAAGTATATATGTATGTATGTGAACATACTCATTGGTATGGCAAACGGTTTCGGAGAAAGATCTTTGTATTAAAACGTATTAACCCTCACTCAAATAATAGACCTCGTGCCGCACATTGTTTATTCGTAGACGATGTTGAATACATAGATGCAAATATAATGATAATTTTCATAATATATCATTACATTTGTTATTATAATAAATGTAATGATATATATTGTGAAAATAACAGCCGAGTTCAATAATTTTTTTCTAGAAATTACCTGAAATTTCGAAGATCGTATTCGTGCAATAATCGTGGAAGGTTAGAGTTACCGATTCAAATTTAAATACACCCATCACTTTTAACTTGAAGTATCCTAGTATTGTTAATAATAAAGATTGCATCTAACGAAAATGTTGCCATAAAAAGTAACCACAATTATAAACTAAAATCAAAAACACAATAATAGTAATCTAATCTATCTTTGTTATTTTTCTTATAGATCTATCAAAAGTAATTTGAAAGTCCTTTCCCTTTATTGGGTCTTGCTATGACGTTGGTACATTCAGTCATTTTTTTGCGATATTCTTGAATTTCAAGAATATTTATTTCTCTCTACGGCCTTCTTCTTTAATTCCATTTCAACGATTCTTTACCTCGTGATATTCCATCGAATTATTCATTTTCTCTGTTAATTTTTTTACGTTGTCCTCACAGCGCACAACAACATTATTCAGATTTTCCTTTGTCCACACTTGTTCTTTATCTTTCTTTTTATTTGATTTGATTTTATTTCTTTTATTAGAATTTTACTGACTTTCTCCGTTACGTGACTTATTCACATTAGAACAACTGCAAAAAAAAGGTCCAATCGAAGAGGATCCTATTTCATCTTTCGTTCTCCAACAAAGACAGAACCATTTCGCTTTTCCATTAAAAATATATAATAACAAACAAGTAAATCATATAAAATCAAGGCGGTTGAATGAAATATTGTTACAAGAAGGTTCAGAATTGAAATATCAAAAATTTCAAAAGGCACGTCATATCTTTTTGTCGAGGAAAAATTATGGTTTTAATCGAAAAAAAAGAAAAGAATATATTGCTGTGGCTATTCATCAGAGCATTTTATATTCCTTCTTTTATACAAAATTATATTGTGGCAAGTATGGGGTCGGGATGGGGTCTAGTGAATGTCTCTAGGTACTTTGGCCTAAAAGTCACCGGGATACATCTTCTGCAAAAGATTCGCCCAACCTGTAGAAAAATCTTCTGGACAAATAGACACGACTGTTGCCGAAAACATCGGGAAACTGGGTTTATTATTTGTGTCGAATAAAATAATAGTTAATATAACCAAATTATCACATGAGAATCAAAGGAACCCTAGCTGTCAGCATTCTTTGATGATGATTTTCCATTTTGCATTGTTATACGGAATATCATGATGAAAAATCAGTTAAAAATTGGGATTGAATATAATCCCCTACGAAGTGAAAACATAGGTTCCGATGTTAGGTCTTTGATTTTATGACCGCATATTTGACACCTTATTTTCGATTTGCAAGACAGATATAATATAAAAAAGTAATGTTGACGAAAAAAGCCAAAATATCTCCAGTCTGTACAAGTATTTTCAGGATTACTGGTCATACTAATTACTTCACACTCAAAGATGAACAGGTGGTTTCAATTTCAACAAGTTTTAAAAAGTTATTTATTGTTCAGTTGAATCATTTTGCTTGACAATACTGATTTCTAAGAATGAAAGTCTATAGGGTTCACAAATAAAGGATTGATCTTATCTTCTGTCAGATTTGACAAATGGTCATTTCAATGGGAGGGACCATACACGAATCGAGACTCATGAATGGCTGTCACAAAAATGCTTCGCCCCCATGTAAGTACTCTTTTAGGGACCCACAGACGCTAAGCGATAAATTTCGCCCTGCTACGTGTCGGGTGTGGTGATTTCGAGGTAATTTCTTTTTGTAAAGGCATGAATACATTTATTTTCCCTGTTATTGTTCAATAGTAGGATAGACTGGTGTCTTTAGCTTTTGTTAGTTAACAAGATTAAATGGAAAACTCTGATTGGTTTCGGTTCTTTGTTTAATGGCATATCAACCTCTGCAGGTTATTTAATGCCAAGGCCATTCCCCTAGAAGAATAGTAGTGATGCTATTTGACCCATTGTTGGAAGGATTAGGGGTTCATACCTTTCCCAAGGGTATTTGACCGAAAGTGAACGTAATAACGTGACTGGAGTTCGAACTCGCTTATTACGATTGTACAGTCCATCGCTCTATCCATTACACCATGAGGACACCACTGGAAAACTCTGAATTCAAACTAACTTTACTCCGCTTAAAATTTACCTTGTGTTAGATGTCGTCTGAAACAAAGAAGTTCTTTAAATACATGCATAGAACGATGTTCACCTTATTTTCTACTTGACGTTCTTTTTTTTTTATTGGCGAGCCAATATCTTATAACACCTTGAACATCTGTACACTGTTTTGTAATGGCAGGAATGTTTCTCTAATAGGTCAATGTCTTTAAAATACCATGCACTACAAAATCTATTTTACAATACATTGTCAAGTGTCGTGCAGCTCCAAGGTTTCAGTGGGTGGTGACTTGATGCAAGATACATCTTCAATGCAAGGTTACTATGCTTATCAGTCACTAGCAGGCTGATTGAACACCAGAAATTTGGGTTAGGGAGATAGGGTGGCCTGAACTTTGTTGTTTTTTTTTTAAATCTTCATTAGAAATTTCTAATTTTTTCTTTGTTTGAAGATGCTGATCTAACATTGTTTTTAAATATATATAGGGTCTGCTGAAATGCATATTATTACAAAAAATTAGTAATCTTAAAGTTTTTTTTTCTTTTTATATGGAATTATTTGCTCTGTACTTTAATCTATTTTAACACATAGGGCTTTCTTTTGGATTTTCAATTACATGGACGTTGTAGAAAGAAAATGGAATAGTTTCCACCATAAACTGACTTGGCGTTGGATATATATATATATATATATATATATATATATATATATATATATATATATATATAGTATTGGACGTAAAACAGTTCACATAAAACATTATGACACAGGATGTAGTTTGACAAGTTATGAAAAATTTATGACTACTTAATATTTGGTAGGGTATCCATTGGCGCTAATAACTGCCTAAAAGCTTCTGATTATAATTTGAGGGAGACTCCGTGGCATATTGGTAAACGTACTGGACCAAGACATCCTTGTAAGCGATACCGAAGTCCAGTCGTGCAATCACGCTTAATTTCGGACTGATAACCTTGGGAAAGGCATGAACCTCATAATCTTCACACCTGTGGATTGAAAAGTACCGCTACTAATGCCTCTCTAGAATTATAATCATTAAAATTCTACTAAGCAAAATTATAATAAGCAAATTCCTAAAAAAAAAAGGTAAAATTAATAAATGATTATCCTTCATTATACATTTTTTAGTATTTTGTTTTAGTTTATTTTTTAACAGCATTTCAAATCCTCAGAGGTTATCTAATGCTGGAGATTGACTCATTCGTAAGCGTTTGACGAATCTTATATATATTTTTGATATTGCATAGGTTGTTTTTTTTTTAAATTGTTCTTTTTAACATTGAGGATCTATTTGTTGTATAGACAATATAGATAATATGGTTATATATGAACCGTTTTCATTTTTTCTGTACAAATGCTCTTGGAAAATGCACGGATCAATTTTCCTTTGTTTTAGAGACAATCATCGTAACTCAGTTGCTTGCTTGTATTCTCTATTGACAAAAGCAAAAGAAGGAACGCCGTTCATGATAATAACCAACATTCGATGACTCAGCCACTACCGATATATTTGACAATGATGAATTAAAATCTAAGGTTTCCTCTGATGATGTTGAATGAATCCCACAAAATCCACAATTATGAAGTACCGCTATAGTATTCATGCTCCCTATTATGCTATGGTTCGGCGATGGTCCCGATGGGGATACTTTCTCCATGATGTCATTGTGCCTCTTACGTTACGCATTCACACAAAACCACAGACATTGATATGACAGTATAGGTAAACAGACTAGCTCGAATAGAACAGGCACACAAATGCATAAACATACAAGTACACATAAGTACACGAACTTGTCAATTTTAGTTATTTACTAAGCTAAGTTAAACTTAGTACTAGGAAAAATTAATGTATTCCGTGTATGGCACCAAATTACATTCAGTAATGAGGTTAGTTTTGTTTGTGGGTGCTCCTCTAACATATAATTTTTCTTCGTATCTAGATCAATGTCTAATCATGGCTTAAGAACCAAGCCAGCTCAATAATTTACCTATAACTGACGGGAGAAGTAATGGACTTGTAGCTTAACCAAGGGCATTGGCTCAAAGTAAAATCCAAACAGCTTCGATAAGGAAGATAATTTGCCCTGTCAAATTCCTTATCTAAGACGTTATCAGTTACGATACGGATCTACGCACACTCACGAATATGCGTGTCATCATTTCGCCAATCGTTCCGTTTTCATATAAGTACTGCCAAATCTAATGTATGTCTTTTTTAAATAAATATATGTATAACTCAGTAATATCCCTTCTCGTGTATATCATCATCGTCATGTCACGCTGCTAGCACAGATCTCCCAGACCTTCTCTCGCCACACGTCTCTATCGTCCAACGCTCTCGGAAGGTCTTCCAGGCCACATCCTGTATCAGCATAGAGCTGTGGTTCAAGCTGGTCGTCCTTCCTTCACTCGTCCATGTGAAGGGCCCTATTTCTCCAGCAGTGTCCTGCATATCTGGTTCGTCTAACTTGGATAGTTTTCGTGATAGGTAGTAGGTGGCCGTACAGGTGCTGTTTTGTGGGGTGTTGCCTCCAGGATTTGTTCAGTAAAGCTATCAGCCGTATATATATATATATATTTATATATAATGTCCGGTATTATACCGGACATTGGCCTAGGGGTTAGAGTGTTCGCCAATGGCCCAGGAGACCTTGGGTTCAATCCTAGGTCGAGTCATACCAAAGACTCAAAAAATGGTACTTGATGCCTCCTTGCTTAACACATAAGGTACGGATCAAGGGTAAAGTAGAGCAATCCAGGGAAGGAGTAGCGCCCTCCCCTACACATTGGTGTAGTAGCTATCGAAAAGGGAGCCTTCGGGTTACCCTCGCCTATGGTCGCCAACTTTACTATGTATATAAAGTTATTTCTCTTTCAATCACACTGATCTGAGTTCCGACAGTTGCATTGAGTCTCAGTGAGCAGGTGAACTCTTCTCCCCACTCTCTCTCTCTCCCCCTCTCTCTCTCTCTCTCCCTCTCCCTCTCGGTGTCTCTCTCTCCTACTCCCCGCAATCTTACAATCAGCAATCTTCTTCCCATCACCAAAGGGAAGTCCAGAAAAGAATATCTGATAATCTCAATGACATTTTCTTACAGACATCGCTTCGATCACCTCTGGTGGTGTAACGGTTAGCAAGCTAGACTAGCAAACCTACACGTGTGAGTTCGAGTCTAATTGGGCGCCCCTTTCATTCGGCTTTGTGCCACATCAAAGCAAAGAGCTTGGATTCCAACTATTTAAACATTCCCCCATGTACTAGAAAGCGGATTCAGATATCTGGTCTGTCGTTGTTTTTCTTTTACTATTGAGTAATTTTTAATAACTTGCTTTTAACATATTTACCCAACCCCTCCGCTCGGGCAGGATATGACACAAGGTCAATTTTTTAAGCGGAGTTTAACAGGTTTGAATTTCCTTCTCCTAGACTAGTTGCCTCACCAAGGCTGAAGAACCTAGTCTGCCCTACTATTTACCCATAGCTGGAGGGAGAATAATTGGATTCATACCTTTTCCAAGGGTATTAGTGCTATGTGAAATGCAATCAGTTCAGGATTTGAACTCGTTTCGCCGTGTCCAATTCCTGCGACAATAACCATTACACCACGGACACCTCCAAAATAATAATAACTTGCTTTTATGTGAAATAAATATCTTAACAAACTGATGAACTCAGAGAAATGCAGACATCTCGTTTTTTTTGCACAATTATCAGAGCATAGGATACACTGACGGTACGACTTCCATAAAGAGGTGACCTTGGTATGATACTACACTGCATTTGGCGAGTATGAGTATTCCATCATTGACGTTATTGGCGGATCCTCTATGATATACAGTGTGTTTACGTGTTCCCATATATGGGTAAAATAGATATGTTTAAAAGTAATCGGTATTCAATCGGACCATTTGAAAAAATCTTACGAAACAAGTATACAAAAATATGATCGTAAAAAGAACGTAATTCACAAATCTCAGGAATAAAGTAACTTGGGATAAGTTAACATTCCTTTAAAACAACAAGTCAATCAATCAGTAATCTAGGGGGCTTTTAAAATCAGAATGATTTAGCTATTGAATCCTTTCGACTTTTTTATGCACCCATCATCGGCGGTAGCATTCTCAGAATTTCAGACCAAACACTATTCAATTTACGGGAGAAGATTGTTTCCATTTCTCAGTTCTTTCTTAAGCTTTCTCACATCTATCTATCTATCTATCTATCACAGTCTCAGAGGAATCCTCGTGGTGTAATCAGTAAAATACTGAACTGCGGCTTCCATGTTTCTCAGTCTATTCATATATACCGGTCAATCTATTTCTCTAAAAGTTGTCTTTTCTAAATATGTTCACCTTTTCTCCAAAACCATGTCCGGTCACTTGACTGTAGAATACGCTGACTCCAGTACCCCGGAAAAGTATCCTCCCGAACGAGTGTCTTCCGTATGGCACTAAACTGTATCTTTGTGATATGTGGTTTGATCCTTCCTTGATATATCTCCAAGGCACACTTTAACCCATTGTGGTAGAATATTTTTGGGTTCTATCGATTGATTAAACAGAAATATTTAATTGTATACTAAAAATCATTATTGTCATTTGAAATCATACAAAAATTGTCCAAATTATTCATACTACAAAGGAATATTTGATAAATACAAAATAATGTTAAATAGAATTACTTGAATCCATTAAAGCCGGAGTACCCATGGCGTAATGGTACTAAGAACTAAACTGCAGCCTCGAAATAAATAAGGGGGTGTCCTCGTGGTATAATGGTTAAAGCGATGGACTGCGGAATCGTAGTAAGCGAGTTCGAATTCCAGTCGCGCTATTACGTTCCCTTTCAGGCAAATACCCTTGGGAAAGGTATGAACCCCCTTATCCTCCCAGCTATGGGTTAAATAGTACCACTACTGTTCTTCAAGGAGAATAGCTTTGGCATTAAATAACCTACAAAGGTTGATATGCCATTAAACAAAGAAACCGAACAAACAGATCTAAATGAATAATTTCAAACTCCAGTCACATATTACGTTTACTTTTGGACTGAGATTGATGGGAAAGGCATGAACTCCTTTATCACCCCAGCTCTGGTTTAATATTATCACTTCTTCAAGAATGGCTTTGGCATTAAAAAACCCATGAAGTTTGATATACCATTAAACAAAGAAAACGAACCATAAAACAGTTAAACTGTTTAAACAAATGATTAATATTAAAAACAATTACTAATGTTTGACAGCAATACGTGCAACCATTTCACTGCGTTCAAATAAATTAGTATTAACACATCGTTTAACATGTACTTGAAAGTGTGTGTTTATAAATAGGATTTTGCATTGGATAACTGTTAGATACAGGAACCTTAAATGTTACCGTGTGCTAGTACATACGAATTAATAGTTTGCAGCAGAGTGCAAAGAATTATTATTACATCGACAGTTCGCGTAAAGGTATCTGTATGAATTGATTCACACTGCTCTTAACCGCAGTAAATAAGAAGTCATGGACCAGTTCAACTACTCCCAGAAAAGGTCCGATAGCCTCGTCCACTCCAATAACCCACAAAATTTGATATGCCATCAAACTCCAACCAGCAAACCAAAACGTCGTCAGTTAAACAAAGCAGAACAGAAAAGAGGCTACTGTTAACACACAAACATAAAAAAGGGTCCACAGTAGATAAACTGAAAGTTTCTCTATGTGTGTTCGCTGATGATAATACTACTCATCCTCCTTTTACTGAATATGTTTTGATACTATAGCTGAATGGTTTATTAAACGTTGAAAATCGATTATATATTTAATTTGAGATTTATTATTTTGAAATCAAACTATTGTAGGAGTGAAAAGCAACAACATGGATGGGCCTCGTAACTTTTTCCCACAACAAAGATGGCGGACGCACACATATTCAGTTTTGGGAAACCATTGGCCAGGAGAACCACGTGACATGCGTAAAACTACGTCCGCGCGTAAATTTTCGTCCTGCGTTTGGAGCCACTTACAAGACGCGTATTTTCTATAAATACGTCGTCTTCAAACACACTCTCTCTCTCTCTTACCCAATTTTTTCGCAGCAACAACACACTAAGTCCAGTGTGAATCAACAGGAATGAAAAGCAAAAACATGGATGGACCTCGCAGACATCAAAATGTACACTGACTATGAGACTTTTTCCAGTCTCAGAGAAGCCGCCTATTTCCAATCATAAAAAGAAAGACATTTTAAATGTGTAATCCTTTTGTAGTTTAGTCGTGTTACACACACACACACACACACACACACACACACACACACACACACACACACACTCACACATATACACACACTATTATTTTGTTAGTAGAATCCGTTATATTTTTATGTATCAATGCTGGTTTCATTATAGTGTATGAATTTGTTTTTGTTCGTCGCCTTGTTTTAAATGTTCCTTTTTTCCGCGCCGTTTTATATTCTTCACTCATTTGGCGTCCTTCATTACTACTTTTTCCATGTGCCTATATTAGGCCTATCTAAACTAAACTTAAATAAAACTTCAACATAAAATTGTGGGGAACTTAAAAACCGAAATACACCTCACCGCCTCCTACACTATAAAGCAAAGAGTAAGGTTTATTTATGCAGATAAAAAGGGGTAGGATATTTATTTATAATTTCGTAGAAGTATTCTCTTTATTCTAACTTTTATAAGCTATAGATATACCATATAACAGATTGAGCTTTGTAGCCTTTGTACGGCAACAGACATAGAAGAAGGAAATAGTTTACTTCTAAATCACTTTATTCCATTCAGAAACTGACATTGAGCTTCTTTCTATCAGTGGCCTAAAGACTGAGTATTTATATAAAAAAGAGAAAATTCTCTCCGTCTCTGTCTCTGTCTGTCTGTCTGTCTGTCTCTATCTATCACTCTCTATGTTCATTTCTCATACATACACTATTAGTGGTCAGGTATTTGGCGAGCAACGCGATATAAAAAACAACTTTTATAGTTTAAGTTGTGTCTATTAGACTTAAGTACAAAAAACGATGATATAATCACAAAGGGTGTCTTTTAAATAAAATATATGACTATAGCTCTATATCATCAATTGATCAATGGAGGATTAACATGGATACACGTACATTGCTTCCAAATAAAATGGTAGATGCTCCTAGGTGACATAGATAGATAGATAGATAGATAGATAGATAGATAGATACGACACTGATTGCATTTCACATAGCACTAATACCCTTGGGAAAGGTATGAATCTAATTATTCTCCCTCCAGCTATGGGTAAATAGTAGGGCAAACTGGGTTCTTTAGCCTTAGTAAGGCAACTAGTCTAGAAGAAGGAAAACTCTGAATCCAAACTTGTTAAACTCCACTTAAAAATTGACTTTGTGTCATATCTTGCCCGAGCGGAGGGGTTGATAAATATAGATCGATAGAGAGAGAGAGAGAGAGAGAGAGAGAGAGAAAGAGAGAGATAATTCTTTATCTCTCTCCCTCTCCTATCACACATACACACATACTGTCTCTCTCTCTCTTCTTTATATATATATATATATATATATAGGCATCTTTTTTATTGTGCTTTCCTTTTTATCAAAACAGATTCACGATTGTTCTTGTATGAAGTTTCAAGTGTCCAAAGTCTCTATTTGTATATTTCACGTACGGGCACTTTCAACCATTTGGCGGTTGGGTAGTATAATGTTTAGCAAGCTAGACTTGCAAACCTTCACGAGTGAGTTCGAATCTTATTGGGTGCTCCAGTCATACGGGACTTGTGCTACATCTAAGCAAAAGAGCTTAGTAAATTATTACTTTCAACCATTGTCGCACAGTTAACAGAACAGGTCCACTTGCGTTGGGGAGTGCAGGATTACTTTTGTGTTCAAGGAATTTTTAGGTTAGCGTGACACCTTGTGTTGACTCGCAGGCCATTGATGTTGGTTTATGTATCGTTGTATATATGCAGACATGAACGCCCGTCTGAATCCTCAAAAATATCCTCAAATTTAATATATAAGTTTTATTTTGGTTTGCTTTTATGGCACATCAAACGTAGGTTATTCATGCCAAATCCATCATTATTCAAACAGACAGTCCTATATTAAATAATTCAGTAAGTTCTTTGTTTACACAAAGTTAAATGTCAAAACAGTTCTATTTCAAACAAATCAGTTTAGCGTAAGTATACAGTTGCAATGTCAAAAATCAATTCTATTTCAATTTCAGTTTAGCATAAATACAGCGTTTCAATATTAAAAACTAGGTATATTTCAAACAATACAGTTTAGCATAAATACACAGTTTAGTTCTATTTAACCCAAAGATAGGACACTATCAGATGCTAAAATTGCGGGCTAGAGTGGATGTGGAAGCGATAGCAAAGAAGGGGTACAATGCATTCCCCAAAGCTCCAGCATTACTTGAATCTCACAATCAGATTGTTTAGTGTCGTAATCAGGGTCCTCATTGGGGTGGTGTTTTACCCTTCTGCAGAGAAGTAGTCGGTGTATTCTACAGCCCCAGCCAATTGGGGCAAGATATATAAGTGTATATGTGACTATTCATGTGTGCGTGTGTGTGAGAGAAAAAGAGTTTTCACAATGATGTTTAAAGGTGCAAGGCTGTCGAATTGTACCTCATATTACCAGATTGTTGTACTAATTTTGACTCAGCCGAGAAATATGCCACTAATTGCCAAATGCTCTTAAATGTATAAATAAAGACAATTTTATTGACCATATCAACAGCAGTAAATTTAGTCTAATGTAGAACGTTTTCACAGATACGTACTTTTTACCAATTTTGCGGTTTATCGACATGGGTGATTCGCTGAATAATCTAGAATATCGTCTGATCTTTCCCGCTAATATTGCATTAATTGTTCAGCATCCTCATCTTTACGATTAGTAAGGCGTTATTACGTTATTTCATGCGAAAATTGCAAGGATCCATGAAAGCTTATTGGAGAAATAGGAAAAAAATATTATAAATGAATATAAGGATATGGATTGAATGATTACGCTGTGCTTAATCATTTCGAAATTAAAATACATTTGTGTGCACACTTCTAATTACAAATAGACATACAGACCAAAAAAAAAAAAAAGGATAGAAAATGAAAATATTGACATAGATAGATAGATAGATAGATAGAAACAGGCTGAGATAGATAGATAGAAAGAAAGAAAGAAAGAAAGAAAGAAACAGGCTGAGATAGGATAGATAGATAGATAGATAGATAGATAGATAGATAGATAGATAGAACATTTTGATTTCGGTTTGTTTGATTTCGTGGTATATCAGATTTAGTGGAGATTGACCGATAGAAAGACAGGTAGACAGATAGCTAGCAAGCTAGATAGCTAGATAGATATATTGATAAACTAGGAATATATTTGGATTTTCCGTTTCTATATTTTCATGGAACAACACAATTAGTGGGAATATTTTGATTGAGTTGCTTGTTTGGGTTTCATGGCATATTGATATTTGTAGGTTATATAATGCTAAATTCATTTTTATACAAATAAATAGGTCTAATTCAAACAATTCAGTTTAGCATAAATACACAGTTTAGTTGTAAAAAAATTCTCAATTTCAACCTATACAGTTTAGTCGAACAGATTTATTAAAACAGTTCAGTTAACCTATGTAATTTTTTTGTTTACACAAAGTTAAATGTCAAAAGTGTTCTATATCAAACAATTCAGTTTAGCAGAAGTACGCCTGTTTAAATGTCAAAACAGTTCTATTTCGAACAATTCTGTTTAGCACTAGTACGCAGTTTGAATGTCAGAACAGTTCTATTTCAAGTAATTCAGGTGAGCATAAATACACAGTTTCGCTCTATTTGACCTATAGATAGGACCCTATCAGGTGCTATCAGTCCGGGCCAAAGTCGACGTGGAAGCGATGGCAATGAACGGGTGGTCCGTATTTCGAAAGCTCCAGTATTACTGGAACCTCACCATCAGATTGTTTCGGGTCATATTTAGGACATTCATTGGTGGGGTGCTTACTCCTCTGCAGAGATGCAGTCGGTGCATCCTACAGCACAAGCCGACTGGACAAGGAAAATATTGAGATAAATTAAATATATTAATTATATTAATTAAATATAATATCTTATATACATCTAATAGCATGGAAGCTTGTCAGTAACCATAGGTTTCATGCCTTCTTATATATATATATATATATATATATATAGTATATATATATATATATATTATATATATATATATATGTATGTGTGTGTGTGTGTGTGTGTGTGTGTGGTAACCGACTGATTTCGAAACTAAACAAAATATTTTTTTTTTTACAAATATTTAAAATATATTTTCCAGAAGCTATAATTTTTGTATTTTAATTTTCACATTATTAACCAACTGATGCTTACGCGTTCTTTTTAAGATATCTTTGATATTCGTTGACGAGAATATTTCACTTGGCGCCAAAAAATTGAAGGATCGAACCAAAATAATACAAGAAATATTTTCCTGCGTTTTTAAACCAATTAGGATTATAGAAAAAGCATAAACTTTTGCTTATCAAATTTCGAGCTTACCTTAGTTTTATGAATATCGATAATGTAAATATATTTTTTGAAGCTGATATTGATTCATTCTGTATCCTACTGAAAAATTTTCAGTTTGTTTATTTGACTGAAAATCCAACATTCTTTTCCTTCAAGTTTGCATTTAATTTCAAAATCCTTTAATTATTCTTCATTGAATGAAAAATATTGTTTATATACCAATGATAGCACTCCCATTTAAATCTTACGTTTGCTGATGGAAAATATACTTGTAAACGTATGAATATATTTTCCCTCTTATAGTGACATACTCACGACAACTATCTTTTACACACAAAGTATCAACTTGGCAAGACCTACACAAACTGGTACATGTTTTTTTTTCAGTCTTTTAGTATCTATGCTCTGAGAAATATTATCTTTTCCTTTTATTTCTGTTTTTAATGGACTCTTCTCTCAGTTTAACGAAATACATTTTATTAATTCATAGATCAGTACTTAATACAATTATTTACACCTTTGTTACATTCTTACACACACACACACATATATATATATATAGTCATCCACAGACAGAATGTTTTGTTTTATCAAAACTCTTCAGTGTGGCTCGACACGCAGGACGCTTCAAGCTGGGATCAAAACCCGGCTATATATATATATATATATATATATATATAACTGAGTATATATACAGCTAACTCTATCTATCAATCAATGTTTCTAGCTTTTGTTTGCCTCCCAACCCTTCTGTCTTTTTGTGTAGATAGATAGATAGATAGATAGATAGAGAGAGAGAGAGAGAGAGAGAGAGAGAGAGAGAGAGAGAGTGTGTGTGTCTGGGAGCAAACAGAAGTGAGATACATCATTTTTTAATGCTAATTCTATTTTTTCTTGTCGCCTTTTAATCAATAAAATTAAGTTTTTGTCTAACCCTTCATTGGTTAGAATCGTCTTGATGATCCGCTTATGTAGATATTTACAGACTGTTTAGGTATTCATATTTTGTCCAACTTAATGTATTTCAAGTGCTCTTACCTTTAGCTTAGCGATTTATGCCAGTTTTTTTTTTCAAGGTGCTGTTTGTTTTCAAGTTGTACGTACATTTTTAGTCTTTTCTTTATTATGCATTTTTTTTTCCGGATATCATTTTGTGTAATACTTCTTATTTGCAAATTGTATCATCGGTTGTTATTTTTTATACAATCCGAATTATAGAACAGTTATGAATAAAATTGAAATAAAAAAAAACCAACAATCTCCTGGTTTCTTTTCAAATTTATTTCGGTCTACGGTGACCCTGTTCAGATAAAGAAAAGAATACAGTCGTGTATTTGAATATAATTTAGGCAGGTTTACATTGCTTCTGGTTAGAATAGAATTAAAAAAAAAGAATCCTTTCAATTTTCTTTTAAAAAAAAATCAGAAAAAAATTAACGAAGGAAATATTATTATTTATTATCAAATATATTCCTCTTTAAATAGCAAAAAAGAAACAACAAAAAAACATTACCCCTAATTCAAAATATTTCTGAGTTGAAAAAACAAACAAACAGTGACTACTGAAAAAATTAATAGCGGTCTGAGACTCAATTAAAATTATAAATAAAACATCTATCCCTAATTTCGTTGAAATTATTGAGTATTTGTGTTCTCCAATGGTCCGGGAGACGAGGGTTCAATTTTAGGTCGAGTCATAGCAAAGACTCAAAAAATGGTATTTGATGCCGCCTTGCTTAACACGCAGCATTATAAGGTAAGGATCAAGGGTAAGGTTAGCAATCCAGTGAATGAAGTAGCGACCTCTTCTTCACCCCGGTGTCGTCGCTATTAAAATGGGGGCCTTCGGGTTCAATCCTAGGTCGAATCATAGCAAAGACTCAAACAATGGTATTTGATGCCGCCTTGCTTAACACGCAGCATTATAAGGTAAGGATCAAGGGTAAGGTGAGCAATCCAGTGAATGAAGTAGCGACCTCTTCTTCACCCCGGTGTCGTCGCTATTAAAATGGGGGCCTTCGGGTTCAATCCTAGGTCGAGTCGTAGCAAAGACTCAAACAATGGTATTTGATGCCGCCTTGCTTAACACGCAGCATTATAAGGTAAGGATCAAGGATAAGGTGAGCAATCCAGTGAATGAAGTAGCGACCTCTTCTTCACCCCGGTGTCGTCGCTATTAAAATGGGGGCCTTCGGGTCACCCTCGCCTAAGGTTTCCGACTTACTTCATAAAGATTAAATAATATAATCCAAGTAGTCTGAAAAGTAATGAATCATTGCAAATATGAATTTACTAAAACTATATGTCTAATTATGAAAAATATCATAAAATTCGTAGGTATTTATATTAGGAAGGATTGGTATATAGATGTTTTAAATTAACCGTAATAAGTAAAAGATAGATATTTTAATTGATATTGTTTTAGTGTGTAATTATTCGTAATTTTTAATATAATCATTTAATTAAATATCAGTTTCAAATGTGATCATATTTAAACGAGTTGTTCAATTGAGTAAATTGGTGGAGTGCACTAAATCGTTTCTTCTAACATTTACGCCTGTATTTATTAAATTTGAATTTTTTTATCAAATATACATTATACTAGTAACTGATGTGAATTTTGACGAAATTTTCAGCAATAGGAAGCGCTGTTTACAACTGCATCTTTTTCAAGGATATTAGTATTCATGTGTCCATGGATAACATACTGGACAGGGATGTTGTAGTTAGTTCAAAATCCGCTTTTGATCTAATAGTCTTATGCTATGTATAACCCCAACTTATATCCCAAACTAGGGTTTAAATATTAACACAACAATCCTTCTGTAAGGATGACTTTGGTGTTGAATGACTTATAATGTTGATATGCCATTAAACAAAGAAGACAAAACCATTGTCAAATTCCAGAAGACTGTCAACTTAAACTTCTATACAGATCACCGAAGCGGGAACTGCTTCTTTAAAAGACAGTCAATGTATTTCTTCTCCATAGACTGTCTTCTTGACTCAGATTCGTAGTGATAAACTCATGTTTAGCCTAAGAAACCTCTTTTTTAAACTAAAAAAATAGGTATCGTTTTACAAATAGCACATGGTCTGGTAACATGATAACAGATATTTGTTCATCCCTGGAAAACACTGATTTATAACAGTTTTGAAAAGCCTCAAAACGGATATATTTCCGAGATTAAGAAAGTTTTCGTTTTAAACCAATTCTAAATAATGCTGTGTTTCCATTTATGAAAAAAAGTGAAAAATTTATTATTTATTGAATGAATGTCGTATGTATCGACATAATTTATTACATAACATTTTAAGGATATTAAATTTAATACTTTAGATAAAGCACAATTCAAATCTCAACTTAAAATGTTAAACAGAATAAAAAACTGTTTTGCAATAAAATTGCTTAATTCTTTCTTCATATATCCATATATTTTTATGTGTATTATAATTGCAGAAGCTCTTTATATGTAGTGAATATATATATATATATATATATATATATATATATATATATATATATATATAAGCCTTTAGATATTAGTGTACACTATTTCCGATTTATGCTTGCCTTCTCATAGTAAACGCCGAAGACTTATAACAAATATTGTCTGCGTCTTTGACGCTGAGTCATGCCGTTTCGTTTGATGTATTTCCGGTAGAGGGCGCTTGATTGCTGTCAGAACGAACGCCGGGGAAGCATGCATTTAAATGAAATAGCGCGTGCGAATGGAGGACAAAAGGAACTGAAGTATTATGACTTAAGGGAGATAACTGAAAAAAGTCAGACCGAAATAAAATAGAAAAAATTGTGCTCGGATTGAAGAAAGGAAAAGAGAAGTTTAAACCGACGAAGACACTTTTAGCCTGACGCAAGCAGTACGCAAAGGAAAAGAAATAGTCCTATTTATAATGGAAAGAATGCAGATGCCAGAAGACAAAATGGAGGAAAAGATTAACGGAACTATATGAACAAGAAAAAAGTGGTGGGGAAATCTGGGAAGTAAAAATATTATGAAAATTTGTAATGGTACGTTGCCAGAAAAAAAAACTGTAGCAAAAAAGGATCGAATTGAAGAAAAGATTGCAAAAAGTACAAGTTATAAAAAAAGACAAATATAGAGAAATGAGGTACATGTTGTTGAGCTCAACATAGTCTGTTACTAGGTCACCTCTCATAATTCTTCCAATTAGCCTAAAGGGTATCGTCGTACAAGTAGAATTGATGATCTGAATTCAAATCGTGGACACAGTTTTCAGTTCATTTCCCGCTCATGCCATTGGATAGGCATGAATCCATCTGTGCTTCCGCCAGCTATGAGAAAATTGTAGACCAAACTGCGTAATTTTGTCTTGGTAAAACAAACACTCAAAATGAAGAAAGAATCTGATTTCAAACAGGCTTTCCTTTACTTAAAATCAGAATATGTGTCGCAACCTGCTGGCGGGGAAGAAATTGAATATATACATGCATTAATCCTTACTGTATCTATCTATCTTATGCAGTTATCAATATATGTATTCATCTCATTATGTTAATATATGTCAATCTAACTATGTCACTGCATACATATATATATATATATATATATATATATATATATATATATATATATATATATATAATAACCATAACGGGATGCACACCTTACTACGTTCAATTTCTTGGCAAAAATGCCAGGGTTTTCTCATTTTCACGTGAAATATCATACAATTAAAACTGACATTACTTGGTTATAATAAATCTACACAACATGAAAAAGTTATGAGCCAACGCATCCCAACCAAAAATGAAATATTGTTGGTTGCTTTTTATGTACTAAAACAACTTGTGCGTTATTTAAAGTTAAATTCTGTTCTTACACTCACACGCGCACGGGGTCACGAGCGCACTCATACGTATGTGCTGTAAACTTATAGTCGACTTTTTTTTTTTAAATGAGATGTTTGAGCTCATTTGCTGACACACAACTAAATGATTACAAGTATTCCTATCAAATAATATTAACTATATTTAATATATGGAAATCAGAGCTAACCGATAAAATGAAACGCAGTTTTTTCTGGGCAGCGGTCGCATCGATACTGCTATATGGATGCACTACATGGACTCTAACTAAACGGTTCGAGAAGAAGCTAGACGGCAATTACACAAGAATGCTGCGTGCAATCTTGAACAAGTCCTGGCAGCAACACCCCACAAGCCACCAACTCTACGGCCATCTGCCTCCTATCACGAAAACTATTCAAGTTAGACAAACCAGACATGCAGGACACTGCTGGAGAAGCAGGGACGAACTCATAAGAGATGTACTCTTATGGACCCCCACACATGGCCGTGCAAAAGCAGGACGACCAGCACGAACATAAATTCAGCAGCTATGTGAGGATACGGGATGTTGTCCTGAAGACCTGCCTGGGGCGATGAACGATAGTGAGGAGTGGCGAGAGAGGGTCAGAGATATCCGTGCTACCAGCGTTACATGATGATGATGATATTTAATATTAATCATTTGTTTTCGCACAGGTGAATTATTGCAAGTATTCCTATCTGACAGTAATTATTCTACTGAATATTAATCTTTTGTTTTGCACAGAGTTAAAAATTTCAAGTATGGTTATCTAACTTTATTAAGTCAATTTATTAAGCAAACTGGTGTAAAATTAATAATTTGCACACAGCATAATAGTTTTAAATAACTAATAAGATGATTTTTAGGAAAATGATTGAACAGTTCGTTTTTACTTCTTGATGAAAGCAGAATTAATACTACTATTCGCGGTTAGTGTGGACCTGAGAGTAATGTCAATGAAGGCGTGGTCCATATTTAGGAATGATTGAAGACTAGAGCTTCACCAGAAAATACAATTTCGTGTCAAACCTGTTGCGAGTTCAGGTGAAACCTCTCTGCAAATAGGCAGTTGGCGTATTCTACAGACCCAGCTAAATTGATGGGAAAAAAGCATTGATATAAATAAAGAGTAATTATTTTTGATATGTTACAAATTCATGAGGGGGAATCCACCTGATATAGTGTCTAAGGTGGTGAACTGCGCCATCTTTGTAAGTATGATCAAACTCCAGGCACATCATTTTGTTCACTTTCGTACTGATACATTTGGGTAAAGTATGATACCCCTCATTTCATTACGTTTGATTTGTTTATTTTGGTATATCAACCATTGTTGGTTATTTATTGGCAAATCCTGTTTTTACATATATATTAAGTATATGATTGCAGACAGTTTTAGATACACCCAGTTAAAGATTCTAGCAATTCTATTTCTAACAAGTCAGTTTAGCATAAGTCAAGAAAATTAATTGCTTCCAAATATTGTTATGCATCACTAACAATTCGATTAAACATCAGTCATTTGTTTAAACACAGTTAAATAATCAAAAGTTTTATTTCAAACAATCCAAATTAGTATGTCATTTGTTTTCACAGAGTTTAATGTCAAACAATTCTTTTCGACCCATAGATAGGATCCAATAAGGTACAACCACTCCGAGCCAGAGTGGACCTGGGAGTGATGGAAATGAAGGGATATTTCATATTCCCCAGAGATTCACTATTACTGGCGCCTCACCATCAGATTGTTTTGTGTCATATGGAGAACACTCGTTGGGGAAGTCTTTCACCACTGCAAAGATGAAGTCGGTGTATTCTACAGCCCAATAGGTAAAAGGTTACATGCCACTTCTATAATAAGGGCTTCCGCATTAAATAAACTTCGAAGGGTGATATGTCATTAAAGAAAAGACACTAAACCAGCATATTCATAAATTTTGGTAGCAAAATATCGATGCTATAGATTTCAGAAATGAATTAGAAAAACTCATATTATTTTATATTATAATTTTCCACATGGTATTTGAAAATACTGATATATTTGATTCATAGAAAAAAGAAGCTGTTTATATTTTGAGGGACTCATACTGCCACTACTGGCACTACCAAGCAGCTTTATTTGGCAAAAGCTGATTGGTAGCGCCAGGTGTGGCAGTACCACCTTCATCTACGGAAACTGCGTTATCACCCTGGTTGGTGGCTGATGAGGACAGAGTATCTCACGTGATTTCACACGATGTATGATGAAAAAAAAGTTATAATTTTTGACATGGTATTTGAAAATACTGATATCTTTGGTTCATAGAAAAAAAGTAGCTGTTTATATTTTGAGGGACTCATATTGTCACTCCTGGCAGTAGTGCCAGCTTTTGTTTGGCAAAAGCTGATTGGTTCGCCAGGAGTGGCAGTACCACCTTGAGCTACCGAAACTGTGTAATCACCCCGGTTGGCGGCTGATGAGGACAGAGTATCTCACATGCTTTTACACGATGTATGATGAAAAAAAAAGTTATAATATTCGACATCGTATTTGAAAATACTGATATCTTTGGTTCATAGAAAAAAAATAGCTGTTTATATTTTGAGGGACGGACTAATTCATTATGCGCTCCTATGAAAACTACCCAATACATAGAAATTTAAAAGTATGTATCTGCAGTGTGTCTTAATTATAACACTAACATTGTATTAAGCGAGTCCGAAATCCAGGAGTGCTTGATAAGCCTCAAAACCATTGTTTCAAAAATAACAACAGCAGCCGCGTATGAGAAAGACGGGATAAAATAGGAAATTTAATGGATAATATATAAATTCTATGGAATATTGTATTGTGAAAAGTGATATGAGCTCTAGCTTGACCCCAGGACACTGGTAGCCTAACACAGAAAAAGCAAAAGCCATAAACAAGATATAGTTGTTAAGAACTTTAAAAAATCCCTTCTAATTGATATACCAGTGCCAAGAAATAACGCCATATTCTTCAAATAATATAATGAATAATATAAACCCTGGAAATGGACATTGAAAAAATGGGTCAACTTAAAAGTATCACCATGCCAGTAGTTTTGAGAGTACTGGTTATTGTTATATAATTAAGGAATAATTTTTTATATTAATCATTTTTCGTTAATTATATTTCATCATTTATTTTGTCAATCGATGTTCTAAGTACGTAAGAAACATCAAAGTAAAAGTACAATCACCAGATGGAGACACAGAATACTTCGACATTGTAGCAGGAGTACTACAAGGGGACACGCTGGATCCGCACCTCTTTATCATTGTCTAGACTACGTACTCAGAACATCGATTGACAAAATCAGAGCGAATGTCTTCGAGCTGACGAAGAAAAAAAGCAGAAGGTACCCCGCAACAACAATTACCGACGCCGACTACGCCGATGATATAGCGATACTGGCAAATACACCCGACCAAGCTGAAACACTACTGCATAGTTTGGAACAAGCAGCCGCAGGCATAGGCCTCCATGTTAATGTACACAAAACGGAATATATGTGCTATAATCAAACGGGTGACATGTCCACTCTAGACGGAACTTCTCTTAAACTAGTTGACAAATTCACTTACCGAGGAAACAGCGTCGCATCAACCGAAAAGGACATCGACATGAGGTTAACGAAAGCATGGACAGCTATCAATAGGCTATCAATTATATGGAAATCAGACCTAACCGATAAAATGAAACGCAGTTTCTTCCAGGCAGCGGTCACATCGATACTGCTATATGGCTGCACTACATGGACTCTAACAAAACGGCTGGAGAAGAAGCTAGATGGCAATTACACAAGTATGCTGCGTGCGATCTGGAACAAGTCCTGGCGGCAACACCCCACAAGACACTAACTCTACGGCCACCTGCCTCCTATCACGAAAACTATTCAAGTTAGACGAACCAGACATGCAGGACACTGCTGGAGAAGCAGGGACGAACTCATAAGAGATGTACTCTTATTGACCCCCACACATGGCTGTGCGAAGGCAGGACGACCAGACATTAATAAACCTATTCGTATCTGAAACAACAGAGGCCACTTGTATCTGTATTGTCATTATTCAGCAGCTATGTGAGGATACGGGATGTTATCCTGAAGACCTGCCTGGGGCGATGAGCGATAGGGAGGAGTGGCGAGAGAGGGTCAGGGATATCCGTGCTAGTGGCACGACATGATGATGATGATGATATTTCATCATACAGTTTGGTAGTAAGGGTTTGAACCACTAGGGTCTCATAGTCCAGGTACATAATCATTTGGTGCAGTCCTACGACCGCGCAGAAAGAATATGACAATCACCATTTGTCATAATAAACACCCAGACAGGAAGTGGGGCTGGTATGTTGATGACGTCATGCCCATAACAAATGGTCCTGAGAATTTGATGATTTAGAAAAGACAGTAGCGGAGATTCGACCGTTGAACGTGCAGTTGAGTTTTCTGCCGTCGAGGCGTGTGGTTGGGTTTTTCGGGTCTGGACCGGCAGAGATGAATTGATATCTTAAACATCACAAGATGCGCCGTGCGTTGGGATGGGGTCTTCATTGTATGGTTAGCATAGACTTTAAAGAATTGTGTCTCTCTCTTCGTCTCGCCATGGATCGAAGCCAGACATTAATAAACCCATTCGTATCTGAAACAACAGAGGCCACTTGTATCTGTATTGTTATTATTATTACTGACATCACCAAATCTATACGATATAATACAACATTATCATTAAGGAAGAGACTTAAAAACACATTAACAAGATTCTAGACGAGTCCTGCCAATAAGAAATGAAAGAATAATTTAACTTTCCGGAACTGCCTATCCCTTTAGGAATGTACTGTCAATGCCACTTATAAATAGCAACCAAAAGAAACAGCAAAATCACAAATACTTGAAAATACTTAATCACTACCTTCTTTGGTCCTGTAAAAAACCGAAAGTAAAGCTGAAGATTATTATTATTATTATTAGTAGTAGTAGTAGTAATGATAAGTATTATGAAAAAATTAATAAAAATGAAATTTATGGAGATATGAAAGACAAAATTGTTTATGGATAACGAGAAAGGATTATTTTAATGATCATGTATGGGTAAAAATATACATGGTTTGGTTTGGGTTGTTAGGTTTTATGGCATATCAATCTTTGTAGGTTATTTAACGCCAAATCCATTTTATGTGAATAATCATATTTACCCAACCCCTCCGCTCGGGCAGGATATGACACAAGGTCAATTTTTTAGCGGAGTTTAACAGGTTTTAATTCAGAGTTTTCCTTCTCCTAGACTAGTTTTCCTTCTCCTAGTCTGTCCTACTATTTACCCATAGCTGGAGGGAGAATAATTGGATTCATACCTTTCCCAAGGGTATTAGTGCTATGTTAAATGCAATCAGTCCAGGATATGAACTCGTGTCGCCGTGCCCAATTCCTGCGACGATAACAATTACACCACGGGCACCTCCATTTTATGTAAATAATCTGTTCTATTTAAAACAATTCAGTTTAGCATTAAAAAAAAAAAAAGATGAAGGAAAAATCTTTAAAAATAAATCATTGAAATAAAGAAATTTAAAGGAACGGTTTACAAAGAAAGAACAAACAAGAAGAGTAAAACTTTTAAACAGATTTGTGATTTTAACACATCTAGGGTGCCAAATGAGGTCTGAATTCATTTAACGATGAAGAATGGATTATAGCTTCTTGATCTCTATTTCAAAACGTTTTGTCACTATACTTACTGAACTTATTTAATCTGATACAAGGTCTCGCACACGGGAACTATAGATAACCTTTGGTTTCTTTTGGTTTGGTTTGGTTTTGGTTTGATGGGATCACATTTTAAACAAACCTCAGGTCAATTTTGCACACGGTGAAATAAATGATTTATCTTAATTTAAAAAAATCCAGTTTAGCTTGAGTCCACAGGTTTTTATATGCTCAGTCAGATGGGGTTGTAGAATACACCAGTTTCTTCTCTGCAGAGGGGTAACCCCTCCAACGAGTGTCCTGCTTATGACACTAAACAATCCCTTGGTAAGGTTCCAGAACTGCTAAAGCTTATGGGACTGCAGAATACCCCTTCATTGCCATTGCTCCCAGGTGAACTCTGGACTGGAGTGGTAGCACCAAATAGGGTCCTATCTATGGGTCAAATAGTTCTAAACTGTGTGCTTATGAGAAACTGGATTGTTTAAGATTGGAATGTTTTTGCATTTAAAGTGCGTACTTACGCTAAACTGAATTGCTTGAAATAGAACTGATTTGACATTTAAACTGAGTACATATGCTAAACTGAATTCTTTGAAATGGAACTGTTTTTGCAAGTTTAACAGAATTGTTGGAAATAGAACTGCTTTGATATTTAACTGAGTGTAAATAAAAAAAATATTTATTCTAAAATTAATTGTTTGAAATATATCTGCTTATATGTATAAAAATAGGTTTCACATTGAATAATCTAAAATGTTTGATATGTCATTAAAACCAAACTTGACCAAACCAAACAGTTTTTTTTATACAGAGTTAGTCATTTGTTTAAATAGCGTTTTTAAATTACACACAGTTAAATGTAAAAACAGTTCTATTTCAAGCAATTCATTTTAGCCTGAGTCCAAATTTAAATCGTTACAAGTATTGCTATGTCTCACTAACAATTCAATTAAATGTTTGATATTTCTTTCCATAAAGTTGAATAATCAAAAGGTTCTATTTCTAGCAATTCAGTTTAGCATGTGTCAAAATTTAAATCGTTCCAAGTATTGCTATGTATCACTAACAATTCAATAAAACATCAGTCATTTGTTTCCACAAAGTTCAATGATCATAGTTCTATTTCAAACAATACTGTTTAGCTTGAGTGCATTTTTTGTTTATACACAGTTAAAAGTAAAAACAGTTCTATTTCATCAGTTTCGAACTGTTCAGTTGGGCATAAGAATACAATTTTTGTTTAAACACAGTTAAATATTAAAACAGTTGGGTCTCAAACAATTTTGTATAAGTATTATTTTTGTTGTTATTTTTTAGACTGTTGTCTTCATCTTTATTGTGGTAAGTTGAAACACAACGTTTCGGCCGCTGTGTTCTCTGGCTTCCCTTACGTGTCCCTTATTTATTTAGACAAAAGAAATGATTAAACCAAGGAAATCGTTTTAAAAGTTTGACTGTTGGTCAAGTAGGCTTTTTTTTCCAATTACATATATAAAATATACAATTTTGTGGGGAGCATCACGGTCCAATGTTTTATTTTATTGGGGAGCTTATGGTGCTCTTAGTGTACCTGTAATAGAGTCCAACCCCTTTTCGTAATTTTGTTTCATCTGGTGATGATTATTACGGGAAAAAGATGAATCCATATGTTTTTCTGCAGGAATAGGAAAATAATAGGGCAGGCTATGTTTATTTGTCTTCATGAAACAACCAATCTAGAAGAAGAAAAGTTTTCAAACTACATGAACAACGCTTAACTAATTGACAATTTGTCACATCTTACTCGTAATAGAATAATTTGGTAAATACATATTGTTCCGTTTAGGCTGAAAAACGCCGGCCGAATCAGATGAGGCTGTAAAATACGCCGGTTGCGTCTTTGCAGGGGTATAAAATCTCCCCCACTTAGTGTTCTGGATATGACACGAAACTCTCTGATGTTTCCCGTATTCGAGCTTTGGTTGATGTGGAAAGCCCTTTTATTAAAATTACAACGAAACCACTTCGACCCGGAGGGAGAATACCTGTTAAGGTCACATCTATGGGCCAAAAGAAATATTTAATGGTTTCCTATACATGTCCACATTTAAATGTGGGCAAACATATGACCGCTAAATTGACAATAAGTCAATAAGTACTGCTTTGAAATACATCAAAACATTTAAATATATACAAATGAAAGGATTGATATTAGATAGACATCGTTGAAACCATTTAATTGTGAGCAATATATATATATATGTATATATATATGTATGTGTGTGTGGGGGTTGGTTGGTTGGTTTTATGGGATATAAACTTGTGTAGGTTATTTAACACCAAATTCATTTTTATGCAAATAATCAGTTCTATTTCAAACAATTCAGTTTAGCATTACACAGTTTAATTGACAAAAAATTTCTATGTCAATCTATTCAGTTTATTCAAACAGTTCTAATTCAGCTAATTCAGTTTAGTATGAGTACAGATTTTGTTTACACACAGTTAAATGTCAAAACAGTTCTATATTAAATGAATCCGTTAGTGTAAATACAGTTTCAATGTCAAAAATAGTTCCATTTCAAATAATTCAGTTTAACATAAGCACACAGTTTAAATGTAAGCTCAGCTTAATTGTCAAAAACATTTCTATTTCAAGCTATTCAGTTTAGTCAAACTGTTCTAATTCAAACAATTCAGTTTAGCATACGTATGCAGCTTAGTTCTATTTAACCCATAGATAAGGCCTTATCAGGTGCTACCATTCCGGGCGAGTGTGGACCTGGGAGCAATGGCAATGAATGGTTGCTCTCTATTCCCCAGAGTGCCTGCATCTCTGGAATCTGACCATGAGATTGTTTAGTGTCAAAATCAGGACACTCATTTAGCAAGGTCTTATTTCTCAGCAGAGTTGCTGTCGGTATATTCTACAGCCCCAGCCACTGGGCAACTGTGTGTGTGTGTGTGTGTGTGTGTGTGTGTGTGTTAGAAAGTAATACTTTAAACCATTTAATTGCGTGTAAATTGAGGATTACGTAGATCTATCAAAACAATGACTTGATTACTACATTAAAAAGCGAAGGAAAATTAATAGCAGCAATAAATAACAACATTAGCAACATAAGTAGAGACAAGTATTCAACAAAAACGAGTTAACTGAAACGGGAAGTAGAACAACTGACTGAATATTTCATATGACAAACTAGTGATATTGCAACACTAGAAGAAATGGACATAACGAAGAAAGGAAAATTTAAGAGAGAAACTTAATGTCTACTAATAGCAGCAAAAACAACGCAATAAGGACCAATTATGTTGAAGTGAAAATCGATAAGATGCAAGTGTCGGCCATATGGAGAAAAAAAAACGATTAATGACATAGAAAGAAAAGACAGGAAACTAGCACAAAAAGAGTACAAGACAAAACACGATTGGGTAGGAATGTTAATTCACTAGGAATTATGCAAGAGGTTGGATTTTGACCATAGTACCAAATTATAAATGCTCAAACAAGAATCTGCCCAAGAAAATGAAACAATATTTTCTGAGATTTTGATATTCAAAGAGATTACCGAATTCCGGCTAAAAGGCCATACCTGGAGATCATACAAAAGAAAAAAGAACTTGACATCTTCAAGATTTTGCTCTCCATGCGGACCACAGAGTAAAAAAAAAGAAATAGAAAAGAGAGTCAAGCACTGGCTTTTGCCAGAGGACTAAAAAATATGTTGAACGGAACGTGTGGGTGACGAAGTTAACATTTGTAAGTACAGCGCTTGGAACGGTCTCCATAGTACTGGAAAGGAGATAAGAATAACTAGATATTGGAGGACGAATCGAAACCATCCAGACAACAGCATTGTTGATATTGCCCAGAATATTGGAAAGAGTTCTTGAGATCTGAGGTGATTTGCTGTTACACAGACTGCTCTGAAAGACTATCAATTAATGAAGGTTGAAAAAATCGCAATTCTGTCCACAGAATAAATCTGAACGAAAGGGAAAAGAAAGATAAGTACCTTGACCTTGCGAGAGAACTGAAAAATCTGTGGAACATGAAAGTAACGATTGTACCAATTGTGATCGGTGCGTTAGGCACAATAACTAAAGGATTATTAAAAGGCCTGGAAGACTTGGAAATAGGCGGATGGACAGAGACTATCCAAACGACAGTATTGCTAAGAATGGCCAGAATCCTGCGACGAGTCCTGGAGACTTGACAAGATTTGCTGTCACTCAGACTTCAGTGAAAAACCATCAGCTAACAATGATGTGAAAATCTGTAAAGGAGTAAATAATAATGATAATAATAATAATGAAATAACACACATACACCCCTATGGGACTTTGACATACACACGGATCACGTAATCTCAGCCAGAAGACCTGACTTAGTAATAATCAACAAAAAGAAGGGAACTTGCAAAATTGTCGACTTTGCTGTCCCGGCTAACAACAGAATAAAACTGAAAGAATGTGAAAAGAAGGATAAGTACCTCGACCTTGCTAGGGAATTGAAAAAAACTATGGAACATGAAGGTGACAATTATACCAATTGTAATTGGTGCGTTTGGAACAGTAACTAAAGGAATACTTAAGGGACTGGAGGACTAGGAAGTTGGCGGACGGATGGAGACCATCCAAACAACTACATTATTCAGAACGGCCAGAATACTAAGAAGAATCCTGGAGACTCGAGGAGACTTACTGTCACTCAGACTCCAGTGTAAAACCATCAGCTAACACTGATGTGAAAAACTCTAAAGGAGTAAATAATAATAATAATTCAGTGAGAGACTATCAAGTAACGCTGGTGGAGGTGCCCGTGGTGTAATGGTTATCGTCGCAGGAATTGGACACGGCGACACGAGTTCAAATACTGGACTGATTGCATTTCACATAGCACTAATACCCTTGAATCCAATGATTCTCCCTCCAGCTATGGGTAAATAGTAGGACAGACTAGGTTCTTCAGCATTAATGAGGCAACAAGTCTTGGATAAGGAAAACTCTGAATTCAAACCTGTTAAACTCCGCTTTGAAAAATTGACCTTGTGTCATATCATGCCCGAGCGGAGGGGTTGGGTAAATATGATCAATAACGCTGGTTTGAAAAACTCGCATGAAATATAATAAGGATAATAAAATTCCGGGCAAAATACAAGACATACTGTTACTTACCATATGTAACGGCATATTAGGTGCACATTTTTTTTCTAAAAATATCTTTTACAGTTCGCTTGCATCTTATATGCCATATGTAGGTTCGAAATTCGTGATATTCGGCCGAAATTAGTCAACTGGCAGCTCCTGTTTGCATAGTCTTTAGAGTATATTTCATATTCCTATTGTCGTTATTTAAAAGAATATTTTGCAGATTAAAAGTGTTATCATTGAAAATATTCATTATATTATTTTCATCAAATTTGATATTAGTACAATGTTGGCCTAATGAGCAGCGTCTTCGCCTATGGTTCAGAAGGCCGGATTTCAAGGTCGAATCATACCAAAGACTCAAAAAATGGTACTTGATGACGTCTTTTTTAACACTCAGTATTGTACGGATCAAGGGTAAAGTGGAGCAATTTAGGGAAAGGAGTAGCGCCCTATTCTACACCTCGGTGTAGTGTCTATAAAAAGGGAGCTTTTGGGCCGCCCTCGACTGTAGTCGCCAAATTTGCTTACATTTTTTACTAAGAATATTTCTTGATTTTCTCTAATGAAATTGGGGTGCGTCTTTTACACCCGTGCATCTAACATGCCGTCAAATACGGTAACAAGATAAAACAATTATCATCTAGTGGAATTTGATGTTCTCGGGAACTGCATGGGAAATAAAAGGAAAAAAGAAAGATATACGTATATTTGGATCTTACCATAGAGGAAAAAAAAAACAACTGTGGAACATGAAGGTAACTGTGATACGAATTAGAGTTGGTGTCGTTGGAACAATTCTCAAAGGTTTAAAAAGGAGACTGGAGGAATTAGAAATCAGGAGAAGGACCAAAGCCATCTGAATTATTAATATCGGTCAGAATATTGAGAAAAGTGCAGGATACCTGAAGAGACTTCCTGGCACTAAAACGCCCTTAAAAGACCATCAACTGGGACTGTAGAATACATTGCAGAGTGGTAGATCCCCCCAAACGAGTGTCCTGGATATGACACTAAACAATCTAGTGAGGTTCCAGCAGTGCTGGAGCTTTGGGGAATGCGGAGTACTCCTTCATTGCCATCACTCCCAGGTCCACGCTGGCCCGGAGTGGTAACACCTGATATGGTCCTATCTATGGGTTAAATAGAACTAACAGCATCCTTAAGCTAAAATGAATTGCTTGAGTAAACTGAATAGCTTGAAATAGAAATGTTTTTGACAATTAAACCGTACTTACATTTAAACTGCGTTCTTATGCTTAACTGAATTATTTTAAATAGAACTATTTTTCGACATTAAAACTGTATTTACACTTAACTGAATCGTTACATATAACTGCTTGAATAGTTTGAAATGAAAATGTTTTTGACAATTAAACTGTGTACTTATGCTAAACTGAATTGTTTTAAATAGAAGAGATTATTTACATAAAAATGGATTTGACGTTAAATGACCTACAAAGGTTGATATGCCATAAAACCCAACAAACCAAACCTTGAAAGACCAACTTCTATCACTCGAGGAATAAACACTCGAGAAGGTGAAAGAAAGACCCAACAAAATAGCAAGTGCCAGTTAAGTGGTGACAGAGATAAAACGATAGATTATATAATAAAACGAATGCATCATGTTAGTGCAAAAAGAGTATAAGTCTAGATATGTCCGCGTGGGAGGGGTGATGCACCGGAAATTTCGAAAGCAATTAAAATTTGACCTAACGAAACATTGGTATATGCACAACCCGGAAACCGTCTTGAAGAACGAGACGCATAAAATTCTTAGCGATTTAGAAATACGAACGGATCACGAAAATTCTGCTATGTAACCAGACCTAGTGATGGTCAACACACAAAAATAACAGAATAAAAGAAAGTGAAAGTTTAATATGTAAAACTTGTTAAACAAATACATAAATTAAAAAAAATCATGAAACATGAACTTGACGGTGATAACACTTGTAATAAGTGCATATGAAACAATCCCCAAATAATTAATAAAGGGACTAGAAGACTGAGAAAGCCAAGGAGAAGTAGAGACAATCCAGGCAACTACATTATTCAGATCTACCAGAATACTTAGAAGAGTCTTGGAGTCATAGGGAGACTTGCTGTGACACAAGTTCCCGTGAAAACCCATAAGCTAACGTTGATGTGTAAAACTCGGCGAGAAGACCAGACCTCAGGAAACATGAAGATGACAATTATACCAATTGTGACTGGTGCTTTTTGCACAGTAACAAAGGATTATTAAAGGGGCTGGAGGACTTGGAAGTTGGACGACGAGTGATTGATTATTGGGACTAGCCAGAATACTGAGAAGAGTCCAGGAGACTTAAAGAGACTTGCTGTCACTCGAACTCCAGTGAAAGACCATCAGCTGAAACAGATGTAAAAAACTCTATTGAGTAAATAATAACAACGTTTAATCATGTGGTCATTAACAGCACTGACAGCATAAGGTGTAATGGTTATCGTCGTAGGAAATGGACACGGTGACACGAGTTCAAATCCTGGACGAGACTGATTTCATTTCACATAGCACTAATACCCTTGGGAAAGGTATGAATCCAATTATTCTCCCTCCAGCTATGGGTAAATAGTAGGGCAGACTAGGTGAGGCAACTAGTCTAGGAGAAGGAAAACTCTGAATTCAAAACCTGTTAAGCTCTGCTTAAAAATTAACCTTATGTCATATCCTCCCCGAGCGGAGGGGTTGGTAAATATAAGCAAAAACAAACAGAACAACAATAACTAAAAAAAATTAGGAGAAATATATCTCAGTTGACATAATATCTTGAGAGAATACCTGGTCCTAGCTACGAACGGGAAACTTTTAGTTAGAAAATCAATTCCTTCAAATTGCAGTACAAAACAACGCCATAAGGACTGTTTATGTTAAAGCAAAAACAGACATTGCGCAACATGCAGACAAGTTTATTTTATGTGGTCACAAACGAAACGAATAGCCGTATTATAAGCGAATATATCAAACTAGAGGAAAAGAAATATAAGAATAGTCTTAACAGGTTGGCGAAGGGGAACATTTGGAAATTTGTGCAAGAAATTGAAATCTTACCCTCCTACCAAATGATATAAGCACAAAACAGAATTAGTCCCAGAGAATGCGATGCAGCAATTTCTCTGGGATTTTCAGATACGGAAGATCACCTAATCCCAACCAGAATACCAGACTTCGTTATAATTAATTTTAAAAAAGTAAAAAAGACACCGTAAAGTGGATTTTTACCACCCTATCGGATCACTGAGTGAAAAACAAAGAAAACCAATGAAATTACTTGGACCCTGCTAGAGAACTAAAAAAGCTGAAAAACTTCAAAATGACGGTGATACTAATTCAGACTGAAGCACAATGGACGGTGCGTAAAGACTTGGAGAGGATTCTGGAAGTGTTGGAAATCGGAAGACAAATTGATACCAACGAAACTACAACATTATTGAGATCGGCCAGAATACAGAGAAGAACCCGAAAGACCCGGGGAGACTTACAGCCATTTAGACTCCAGTGAAAGACCACCAGTAAAGACTGGTGTAACAAACTTTCAAGAAGTATAATAATAATAATAATAACAACAACAACAACAACAATATAAACGAATGCAGCAAATTAGCACAGAAGGAGTATAAGGCGAGACACGACTGGGACGACAAGGAGATCCACTGGAAACTGTGCCGTAAATTTCAATTCAACCATACAAACAAATGGTATATGCATAATCCAGCACCTGTCCTGAAAATGACTCGCATAAACTCTTGTGGGACTTTAAGATACAAACAGATCACCTAATCCCGGCCAGAAGACCAAACCTCATGATAATCTACAAAAAAAAAAAATAAATAAATAAATAAAATAAATAAAATAAAGAGAATCAGCAAAATTGTAGACTTTGCTGTCCCGGTTGACCACATAATAAATCTGAAGGAAAGTGAAAAGAAGGATAAGTACCTCGACCTTGCTAGAGAATTGAAAAAGCTGTGGAACATGAAAGTAACGATTGTGCCAATTGTGATTTGTGCATTAGGCACAATAAAGGATTATTAAAAGGCCTGGAGGAGTTGGGAGTTGGCGGATGGAGAGAGACTATCCAAACGACAGCATTGCTGAGGACGGCCAGAAACCTGAGACGAGTCCTGTAGACTTGAGAAGACTTGCTGTCACTCAAACTCAAGTGAAAAACAATCAGATGTCGCTGGAGTGAAAAACTCCAAAGGAGTAAATTATATTAGTGAAAATTATGATTGATCGGATCACCAAGTCCTAGTCAGAAGACTATGCCAGTACTTATTTACAAGACAAATAGTATTCTTCATACAATGGATCTAGCCGTTCCGTGAGAAAATAGAAGAAATCGAAAAGGGAGACAAATATTTGAATCATGCCAGAGAGCTGAAAATGTTGTGAAACATGAAAGAGACGGTGATTAGAATTGTATTTGAAGAAGAGAATATGGGAAGCTGGATATCAAAGAAAGTATCGGGAACATCAAGCTTTGTTCAAACCAGCGCTAATACATAAAAGTGTCATAATAATCGAAGGAGACTTGCGCTTACTTAGATGAAAATTATCAGATCGAGTTCGAGAGAAAAACTCAAAAAGATTATTCTACTACTACTACTACTACTACTACTAATACTGCTGCTGCTGCTGCTAATCCAAATAATTATAATAATACATCGACGTTACTAGGGAACTGAAAAACCGTGGAACATGAAAGTGATGTTTGTACCAGTTATAATTAGTGCTCCTGTGACAGTCACTAAAGGATTAATAAAGGGACAAGAGGACTTGGAAATAAAAAGACGAATGGAGACAATCCAAGATTCTGCATTCCGCCAGAATACTGAGAAGACTCTTGGAGACTTGAGGAGATTACAGTCTCTCAGACTCCTGTGTTAGATCATCAGCTAAGGCTGATGTAAGTAACACTCAAGAAATAATAATAATAATAATAATAATAATAATAATAATAATAATAATAATAATAATAATAATAATAATAATAAAGGCCTGGAGGACTGGGTAGTTGGCGGACGGGTAGAGACTATGCAAACGACAGCATTGCTAAGAACGGCCAGTATCCTGAGACGAGTCCTGGAGACTTGAGGAGACTTGCTGTCACTCAAACTCCAGTGAAAAACCATCAGCTAACACTGATGTTAAGAAGAAGAAGAAGAAGAAGAAGAAGAAGAAGAAGAAGAAGAAGAAGAAGAAGAAGAAGATTGTGTATTTAAGAAAAAAATACTGATGATTTGTAAAACGGATGATCAGAAAGAATAATATAGAAAAAGCAAAGAAGAAAAAAGAAATGAAATATGAAAAAAATATGAAGAAATATCTTGAAAGAAGGAAATAAAGGACGAAAACAGAGAAAGATGAATGGAAGAAATATAATCATCAATAAAATGGAAGCCATCTTAAATTTAAAAAAAAGCGGAAAAACAGAAATATTAGGAGAGAAAAAAGATTCTAAAAAAAGATGAATGAAGAAGGAAAGAAAAAAATTGACATGAAAAGTGAAAGACAAAAAGACATAGAAAGGAAAAATAATAGAACTGACAAAAGAATAGAAGACAATCAATGAAGAAAGAAAAAATAGAATAAATAGCAGAAGAAAGAAAGAAAGACATGGAAAAAAAAACAAGAACTCAGAGAAAAGACAAAAATAAAAACCTTAAAAAAGAACGCTAATAATTTCACAAAGAAATCTTATTTGAAAAGGAGAAAAAAGAAACGAAGAAGAAAGCTGAATGATACAGAAGAAGATGAAGGAGAAAAAAAAATGGTAAAAATGGCTGAGGGAACAAACGACTAGGAAATGATGAAAGTGTTCTACCCGCCAAAAAATTTTTAAAAAAGAACCCATGGGAATGGAAAAGAAAAGAATAACGAATATTCATTGATCGATCCGCCAAAGATGACGGAGAGAAACACAAAAAAGGCTACAAAATGTACGCAAAATATTAAATATGGCCATTCGTTTTCCATCATCCTTTCAACACGACTATATTATTGAGCTGATTTCGAACGGCAGCCGACTTTTCCGTGCGGATCCCTTTTGTAGTCGGACGCAGGCTGGACACGCTATAAAAATCAAATCACAAACACGCAATAGCATAAAAATGGCGGGGCACGCATGCATATTCGCGTTGAAAAGCTACCCAGTAGAAAATAAGATACATTTAAATATGACTCTAATCATAGCAATGTAAAGATAGAGATGATTATTACATGCGATTCAGAGAAAATCCAGTCCTTCATCAAGCCTAGGAAGAATGTCTTCAAAGTATATAAACATTTAATAATAATGATAAAATGGGAGGGTGTTTCGTCATCATCATAATCATTACTCCCAGGTCCCCTCTACGCCTGGGTAGTAGATAACTGGCTATGACACTTAAACATCCAATTGTAAGATTCCAGTGATCTAGCTTGGGGGAATGTGGAGTATCTATTCATTGTCATTACACCCAGTTCCACTCTAAACCAAAGTGCCAGTATATTTCATGGTCACAATTATTGGTTAAATCAGATATTTAATCACTCTCTATACGTGACACCATTAAACTGTGTGCCAAAAATATCTGATTAAATGTATAGTCACAAATATACAGCAATCATTCGGGCCATCTAAGTATATGCAACTAAAACGATCTGTGGTAGATAGCAATTCTAGAGACCATTTTACTGTGAGCAATATATATATATATATATATATATATAATCCCAATCGGCTGGGGCTGTAGAATATACAGACTGTATCTCTGTAGAGGAGTAGGATCCCCGACGACTATTCCGGATACAGCATCAAACAATTTTCTGTTGAGACTCCAATAATACTTAAGCGTGTGGGAATGCAGTATACCCCTTTATTACCATCACTCTAAGGCCCACTCTGGAACGGAATGGTAGCACCCGATAGGGTCCTATTTTTGGGTCAAATAAAACGGCTTCAAGTTTATCTGAGTGCAAACAAATGACTTATGCTAAATTAAATTGTTAGTTAGACATAGAACCTCGACTTTGCTAGGCAATTGAAAAAAAAACTATGGAACATGCAGGCGACAATTATACCAATTGTAATTGGTGCGTTCGGAACAGTCACTAAAAGGTTATTAAAGGGACTGGGGGACTTGGAAGTTGGCGGACGAGTGGAGACTATCCAAATGACAGCATTATTGAGAACGGTCGGAATACTGAGAAGAGTCCTGGAGACTAGAGGAGACTTGCTGTCACTCAAACCACAGTGTAAAACCATCAGCAAACACTGAGGTAAAATAAAAACCTCTAAAGGAGTAAATAGTTTAAATAATAATCCCCGAGCTCAGGGAAATCTGTATTTCCTCCTTATCCCCATTAATTTTCGGTTCCTTCTGATCTGCAGTGGTAGTACCTTGTTAGGTGGCAACAATGATCAAATAGATCTTTTACATCATTTACTATATTAACTGTTGCAAAAAAAGAACTAATAATGCCATACAGCAAAGTTTGAATTCATTTAACTATGTACAAACAGTGATTCCTGAATTTTGGGTAAGTTGTTACCTACAAATTATTCATTTAGAAATCATATATATTCAATATATATGTATGACAGTATTTGGCGTTTAATAAACTTCATTGATATGTCGTAAAACTCGACAAGTGAACCAACCAACGGAGTGTTATTACCTGCTTGGGTTCCATCTTTTGGTCATATATATCAGTTTAAAAATGGTCGATTTCTATTTTTCTACATGAAAAAAAAAAAATTTAACAGCAAATAACTTACACAAAAATGTAAATATGAATTTCAGTGTGGGTGATTCCTATTTCAAAGAATAAAATAATTCAAAACGATTTGATATGCCTTTAGACTCTATAAACATAATCAATCAACAATAACCAAACGTACTCTACGTTGCACAATATTATTTTAGTTCTAAAATTACCCCTACGGGGACCTTGCAAGCTTACGTCGGTACCTCTTCCACTTCTAAAATTTATGAAGTCCTCTTTCAAGATTGACTAGTCGTGGTTTCTAGAAAACTTCTCCCAACATTTTCTCATTAATTTTAGCTTAGTAAAAATCTGCAAGTTCAGAGAATACAAATAGGGAATTTCGAAAGAGTTAGGTGATGTGTCTTTGCCCTATTTACAAAGCTTGAAATATCCGTTTATTTTAACATAGGGATCAATTCCTATTCAATGTTCGATAAATTATCCTTAAAATTATATTTGTTGTTTTTTACCCCATGTTTCTTTGATAAACTAGGGGAACATTCATTAGTCGGCTGGGGCTGTAGAATACACCGACGGATTCTTTGCTGAGGGGTAACCCTCCCCCCCACAAACAATGTCCTAGGTATAACAATAAACAATCAGATGGTGATGTTCCAGTAAAGCTGGAGCTTTGGTGAATGCGGGCTACCCATCCATTGCTATCGCTCCCAGATCCACTCTGGTCCAGTGTGGTAACACGTAATAGTTCAGGACACTCGTTAGGAGGTATCTTACCTCTCTGCAGAGGTGCAGTCAGTGTATTCTACAGCTCTAACAGACTGGGCAATGATAGATAAGGATATAGGTGGATAAATAGCAGATTATGTAAGGTGAACTGCTTCACAAAAATGTTTAATCTATCAAAAACCTTAGGTATACTGAAAAATGAAAATCTAAAAAATTCACCTACCTAGAGGCTCGATACTGCTGTATGGATGCACTACTTGGACGCTAACTAAACGGCTGGAAAAGAGGCTAGACGGCAATTACACAAGAATGCTGAGCAATATTGAACATGTCCTGGCGGCTGCACCCTACAATGCACCAACTATACGGCCACCTGCCTCCCATCATGAAAACTACCCAAGATAGATGAACCAGAGATACAGGACACTGCTGGAGAAGCAGGGACGAGCTCATAAGTGATGTACTCCTGTAGACCCCCACATATGGCCGAGCAAAAGCAGGACGACCAGCTCGAAAATACATACATACAGCAGCTACGTGGGGATACAGGAAGTATCCCTGAAGACCTGCCAGAGGCGATGAACGATAGGGAGAAGTGGCGAGAAAGTGTCAGGGATATCTGTGCTAGCGGCACGACATGATGATAATGATGACAAAGCCATTACATTCCCCGCTTTTCTTCTTTGAATCTTAAATGTCAAACAGTTTTATTTCAGATAATTCAATTCAGCTGAAGTACACAGTTTAGACGTCAAAAACAATTCTATTTTGTGGGATTCAGTTCAGCACTAGTACGCAGTTCCACCGTCAAAACAGTTCTATTTTAAATAATTCAGTTTAGCATAAATACGCAGCTTAAATGCAAAAATCAGTATAGTGAAAGAAGCATGGTTTAGTTCTATTTAACCTATAAAAAGAACCCTTATCAGTTGCTACCACCCCGGTCCAGAGTGGACCTGGAAGCGATGTCAATGAAGGGGTACTTCGCATTCCCCAAAGCTCCAGCATTGCTGGAACCTCTCCATCAGATTGTTTAGTGTCATATCCAGGACACTCGTTGGGGGGTGTCTTACCCCTCTGCAGAGAAGCAGTCGGTGTATTCTACAGCCCCAGCCGACTGTTCAGCTTAACATTTTGATATGCAACAAACAAACAAACAATAAACAAACGAAGGAAATAAAATATTTAAGTAAATACAAGCTTTAAGAATGTTAAAGTTAGTAATAAAATCAAAAGGTTTTTTCTGCACTTTGCGGCACTAACATAGGTAATGTTCTATCATGGCACTTCTAAGGGTAATTGAATAGTTATTGGCAGTACAGGTGACGGAAGGATGGAATAAATATATATTGCCCTCCCAGTAACATGTGGCAGTTTTGCTACTAGTAGTAAGGAGCGCCCCCAGAGAAAATTAAATCTATCCTCGATTCAACAAGCCTCGCCAAGGAGCAGTTTACGTTACGGTTACTTTCCTACAAAAGGGATTCGGTGATCTGAGTTCAAATCCTGGACGAGGTGGTTAGCGTTTCAAACCGGGATAATGCCTTTGAGTAAGTAATTATTTCTCAACCATATCACGCGTAAATAGTTGTACAGGATTGGGCTCTTTATCTTTGGTTTGGAAACGATTCAAAGAGAAGAAACCTCGGAAATCGAACCAGTACTTCTCCGCTTAAAGTGACCTTGTACCTCTTCTTGCTACTCGATAAGAATGTGTAAATATACACATTACATTAAACAATCTACAAAAAACACTTAGAAAGAGAAGGGACAAATGTGTAGTTGATATATAAGCACTTAAATAAACAAATGTCCAATGTGAATATCTATAGAGTAACACTCTAACAAACCATGAAGGCAAAATAAAATTGGATTTCTTCCAAATTGTGACTGTGTCAATATTACTGTATGAATGCACCTCATTGACGCTAACAAAACACATAAAGAAAACGCTACATGGGAACTACACCAGAATACTCCGAGCTAATTTGAGCAAATCTTGGAAGCAACATCCCACGGAACATCAGTTTTACGGCCATTTACTTCCCATCTCTAAAAAGAAACATCCAACCATGACAAAGAAGAGCTTCGAAACACTGCTGAAGAAAAAAGGACGAAGTCCTGAGTGATTTTCTTTCATGAACCCCTAAACATGGAAAAGTCAGTGTTGACCGACCATCAAGGACTTTATAATATCAGCTATATGCAAACATATGTATTTTGCAAGACCTCTCGAGAATCATGAATTATAGTGACGGAGAGAGAGAGAGAGAGAGAGAGAGAGAGAGAGAGAGAGAGAGCGGAATCCGTGCTGTCAGCTTGAATTGATGATCATATACTATGATAGTGAGATAGCTTGATGGATAGAAAGATAGATTGATAGATAAAAGGGTAGTCGATTTAAACAGAGATAGAAAAAGGTTAAAACTGATGAAGACGAATAGATATGTTCTGGAATATTAATTAATGAAATATAATTACATAGATTAACACATAGAGACAGAGACTGCTTTGGTGTTTCTTTTTTAGAAAGTAAAATTTGGAACTCTAATTACATCATACAATTTTGAAACAGAACGCAACCAACTGAAATTAAACCTTCCTCATCTTTTTCGCTTGATAAATTAAGGTTAAAAAATGAAGCATTTACCATTTGCAAATGATTCTTTGAATAAAATTATCCCCTGAGGAACTTGGGATTTTCCTCTCTGTACATTTTATTTGTGTATATAAATATATATATATATAGAGAGAGAGAGAGAGAGACAGAGAGAGAGACAGAGAGTGTGAGAGAGATAGGTGTGTTATCTATCATAATTTGATAAAAAAAAAATGATTGATAAAAATATGATTGAAACAATTACAGCTAATTTGAAATAAAATCCCGGCAGCTCCTTTGAGATTACCTTTTACGTGTGGCTCTGAACATCAGGTTGTCACGGTACGCAGAGATTAAAAACAAACGGTCATTTCAAGACACTTAGAAAATGAGCCTCATTTAATGACTGGATATGCTACATTACTTGTTCATTTTTCGCATCTTCTTTTGTAGTATATCAATCTTTTGTTAACTAATTTTAAAAAGTATTCCCAAAATACTTATCCCCACAAAACACTTTCAACTGATTTTGAAGAAAGGTCAAATATAGTTGAGAAAGCATAGAAAAAAACAAAATGTGATAGCCCAAAAATATATCTAATTGCCTTATAACTTTCGTTTATCTTACATATATATATATATATATATATATATATATATATATATATATGGAAGTAAATAATGGAGTGTAATCCGACAATATATAAATAAAAATTGATACAAGTAGAAGTAGAGATTTATTGAGAAGCAAAATCGATACTATAGCGTTTCGGTTCAAATGAACCATCATCAGGGCTATGAGATATGATATTAGTGTTGTTAAATCAACGATGGATGTTTAAAAGTGCAAAATACAAAAACCTTGAGAAAATTTATTTCACTGTCTCCCTCTCTTTCTCTCTCTCTCTCTCTCTCTCTTTCTATATATATATATATATCAAGTTTGTATATAT
Organism: Sepioteuthis lessoniana; assembly: GCA_963585895.1. Lineage (NCBI taxonomy): Eukaryota > Metazoa > Mollusca > Cephalopoda > Myopsida > Loliginidae > Sepioteuthis > Sepioteuthis lessoniana. The sequence continues at coordinate 9,574 of CAUZXS010000869.1, read as the reverse complement.
ACATATATATATACATATATATATATATATGTGTGTGTGTGTGTGTGTGTACAAACTTTTTCTTGTCATACAATTTTTCCCTAGGTTGCATGTGTAAAGAGTTTTGAAAGATTTTGGGGGGTTTTTACAACGTAACAAAACGACACAAGCGCAGAGTGGGATAAAACTGAGTTGCTGATGATTTTAAAAAACAGAACGTTATCAACGGAAATAGAATATTATAAAGAAAATGTGGAATATTTTTCTAAAAATTTAAAAGCATTTCAAAACATTGTCTCGCTATTTTCAAAATAAATTCTATTGATTTTAATTTTTTTTTTATATGTTATCCTTATATATATATATATATATGCAATTTTGTGTGTATGAGTTTAGACGTATTTTTTCTCTCTTCTGGACATTTCTAAGTTAAATTTGACTTTACCCCCACTTTATAATCACGATTGACTGAGGACTTTCCTCACTCTTCCATCTGATGATTGGGCATCCTACATGAAACGGACTTCGGTTCATAATTAGATTTCTCCAGATATATATATATATATATATATATATATATACTTAACCCTGCACGTAAACAGGATTCGACACATTTTCAATATTCTAACATGGAGTTTAGCTGATTAGAATCAGAGTTTTCCTTCTCGTAGATCGGTTGCCATAACCGGGTTGCAGAACAGAATTTCTTCTAATATGTATGCACAGCTAGACGGATAAGGGTTTGATGCATTCTTCTCTCGAGGGTATTTGCTCTATGTAATTGCTATTAGTCTTGTCTAGGATTTGAACTCGTCTCACAGTGTCTATTTCCATGAAAACCTGCAAACACACACACACACACACATACACACACACATGCACACCACACACACTCACATATATATATATATATATATATATATATATATATATATATATATATATATATATATATATATAAAAGTGAGATAGAGAGAGACACACAGAGAGACAAACATTGAAAAAATTATTAGTGTATGTGAGCAATTTTCTGTCTCTAGAAACATATTCCAACATTTATCCGATCTTTTTGATTCACTTCCAGTTGAAACGATTTTTTCCCAAATGTGTATTACTTTCTTGTTTTAATTTCTGTGCTTTCATCTTATTTTATGATCTTTTTTCTATTATCATCACTGTTCCCAAATCGGCTGTGGACTTTCAATAAATATTTTTCTACATTGTGCATTCGATTCTTTTATTCAATGGGTGCTAAATAGCGTTGGCTTTAGTGGCTTTTAACTTCGGTGTTTTCGCAATCAATAACAACGGTCCTTCTACACTTTTAGATTTTTCTCTTTCCTCTCTCTCTCTCTCTCTCTCTCTCTCTCTCTCTCTCTCCAGGTATATATATAGATATATATGTGTGTATATGATTTTATTGAGATCTTTTCAAGTTTCCTGACAAGCTTCTTGGTTTTGGTTTGGATTTGTAAATGAATTTACCAAAATTATACCGAACGCTTCCGGACGTTTCATAGGCCATCATCAGGGGCTGTTTGCATGTATAAAGAGATTTTAAAAGAGTTTTTAAGGTTTTTTATAACTTTACAACATTATGTAAATGCTAAGTTGGATGAAACTGAGTTGACGATAAATTCGAACGAATTTAAAACTGAACGCTACCAAAAGAAATAGAATATTATCAAGAAAATAGAATATCAAAATTATTAGAAAAACAACACTAAAGGCATTTCAAACATTTTTTGCTATTTTCAAAGTCAATTCTATTGGTTCTATGTCTTTTGTTTTTATATGTAGGGCTTCTAGGATTTGTAGTCGTAGCTTAGTAATATTGTGCGCTATTATAATGTTGTTTTCAAGTAGAATTTTTCGAATTTTGGATTTGTAAATAGAGTGGGTTGTAGGATATACGGCTATGGAGCTAGAAACATTAAGGTGCATAGTAAGATGTCTTGAAAGAGTCGTTGTGGTAAGACTAACGTACGTATTATTTACGTTGCAGGAACAACCTTCCAAGGGACATTAGAAGATATATACAACCTTTGTCCTATCAATAAATTCAGTGGTGGGGAAGAGTTAATGGAAAAAAGTAGGTTTTAAATTTGTTGTAGTAAATGATAAGTCTTTATTTCTTGGTAAGATCAGGAGGGAGAACATTTTCGGATATTTTTTTAATATATTTATCAATCATCTATCTCATAATTATTATGAAATGAAACCAGCATAAACAAAAGACTGCTGCCCAACCACACACACACACACACACACACACACACACACACATATATATATATATATATATATATATATATATATATATATATTCTGGTTAGACCAGCTCATTGGTCTAGTTGGTAGAGTGTTCGCCAATGGTCCGGAAGACCTGGGTTCAATTCTTGGTCGCGTCATACCAAAGACTTTAAAAATAGAACTTGATACTTCCTTGCTTAACATTCAGCAATATAAGGTACGTATCAAGGGTAGAGTGGAGCAATCCAGGGAAAGGAGTTGCGCCCTCCCCTACACTTAGGTGTTATAGCTATTGAAAAGGGAGCCTTCTGGTCGCCCTCGACTACGGTTGCCAACTTTACTTACTAATATCTCTTCTTATCAACCTTTCTATTCTGGGAGAATCTCATAGCATAGATGCTGACAGCTGGACTAGGATAACCTAATCAGCGAGTTCGATTTCCAGTCGTGTGCAACTACTTTCACATTTAGTCGATTAACCTTGAGAAAGAAACGAACCCATTTATCCCTCCTGCGTGAGGGTTAAAAACTACTACTATTCTCCTAAAATGGTGGTTTTGGAATTAAACAACCCCTTTGAGGTTGAAATGCCCTTAAACAAAAAGACAACCTCAACGAAACAAAACCTTTCTTTTCATATCTATCACTCTATAGAAGTCTATCTACTTTATACATAGTGTTGATCCTCTTAGGAAAGGTTTGCATCCAATGATCTCCCTCCAGCTATGGCAAAATAGTAAGGCAGACGGTGCTCTTCAAACTTGTTATGTGACAACAAGTTTTGCAGAAAGCAAACTCTGAACTGAAAAAGTTAAACTTCGCTTGTATATAGATGGACCTTGTGTCGTATCATGCTCGTGGGGAGATCACTGGGAAATTCATCTGTGTAACTGATTTTATTTTTCTCTCTTGAATCAGTTCATCACTCTGTCTCTCTGTCTCCCTCTCTCCCTCTCAGTCTCTCTCTGTTTCTCTCTGTCTTTCAATGTATAAATATAAATTGTAATGGTTAATGGTTAACGCAAACTGAATTTGTGACTTAACGCCGGACCAAATTTTGCTGTATTATCAAATAGCGCACTGTCACAATGATAAAGCTTTTATACATATACGGATATATATATATTTTTTTTTCTTTAAGAAAAAAACAAAACCGGTCACATTAGAAGATAGAAGAGGGGTGAAGTGTTTTCTCATTTAGCCCACTTCCGGATTTTTTATTTTATCGCCGGTTGGAATGATAGAAAATTATTTTTTTTTATTTTTTTTTTTTAAATTCTAAGTACTTTTCGACTTAAAACTCCAGATTTAATACTAATTTAGATAAAATAACTTTATTTAATAACTTTTCGTAAGTATACAGTAATAATTATATTAAATTAATTTCAAGATTTAAAATTTAAATAATTTTTTAAAAATTCAATTTTATTTCGAGCCTATTAATTCAGTCAGCCTTTTATTGAATAGTACTTATATATGATATGGTTTTTTCACATTTTTTTAAATTCATTTTACTTTTATTAATTTACCTTAATCTCAATTTAATCCTGTGTTTTTCAAAGCATTATCTATGATAATTTCTCTATAGTTTAAATTTAGTCCTATGTCTGCATCTAGCTATTAATGCACATCTCTTATTTAACAATTTTTCAGGGTCTGGGTATATCATTATTTGTATTTTTTCCTCTAGGCATAGATTACATCTACTATTAAAACATTTTAGAGTATTTGATCTTTCTAATATAGACAATTGAATCTCAGGGGTTAACCCTTTATTTTTATACCTCCAAAAATGCTTAGATAGGGCAGTTTGGTGTTTAAGATGGTCATGGGAAAAAGAAATATTTGTGATTGACGTATCCAATTTTCCTAATTTTGAGAATAAACTGGACCGGTTTAACTGGACCGAATAATACTTATATATATATATATATATATATATATATATTACATAATTACATAGTAGTGTATTTGACAATGGGTTTCATGCTTTACGCATTCATCACACTACCATATATATATATATATATATTCCTCTCTCTCTCTCTCTCTCCCTCTCTCTCTCTCTCTCTGTATATATATTTATATATGTTAGAGACCATAGTCATAGGTTACTGGAATATTCCCTTTTCAATAGCTACGACACCAAGGTGTAGGAGAAGGCGATATTCCATTTCCTGGATTGCTCCATTTTACCCTTGATCCTTTACTTATAGTACTGAGTGTTAAGCAAGGCGACATCAAGTACCATTTTTTGAGTCTTTAGAATGATTAGACCCGGAATTGAACCCTGGTGTCTCGGACCATTGGCGAACTCCCAACTCATTAGGTCAATAACCTCGATATATATATATATATATATATATATATACGAGTATGAATTTTTTAAATATATATATATATATCTTAAAATTATTGTCTGCAATAATTTAAAATTTCAAATTGGTTTTTATTTTTGTAAAGTCATTTTGCGTCTTGTTTTACCGTCATGTCAATTCTCGTCAGTTAGTCAGGCAGTTTTTAACTTTCGCCTAAGTGTATTTTCCGATTTTGTGTCTATGATCGTTCTTTTTCGCGATTACTGAACACATGATATAAATGGTCACACACACACACACACACACACATATATATATATATATATATAATTGTCGGTTCATATCTGTTAATCTTTGTCTGTACGTTCTCTCTGTCTCCTTGTATTACTCTGGTCATTTCTATTTTTGCTTGCTTTTTTATTTCTTTTTATATTTCTTCCTTTACCAAATATTACGCACGTAAAGCAGAGACTTAATTTCTTATTTGTATGTCGATAACAGAGACATACATATGTACATATCTACGCAGGCCGTTAAGAGCAGGTTAGACGCTTGTTTTGGAATGAAAAATGAGCTTTTCCAAAGACTTAAAGAGCTCCCTCAAGGCATATCGCATAGAATCATGGCACTGCGTCTTAACCTCAGTTGTTGCACTATTTTTCCCTTGTCAATATCTACGCTCTGACCATGGTTTCCTCTGACGAGGAAATTGAACAATTTTACTCTGAGCTAAAAATACTATAAGAATTTCTCGGAGGACACAATTCTTCTTCACGGTGATTTAAATGCCAGCGGTGGATGCTAGTCTGTACTTTTCGTAGCTTGAGGCAGTCGTGCTCTTAATATATGCAACAGGCTCAATGTCTTTATTTTGGGACAGTGAATTGACTCACATCGTCATCATGATCATCATAATCAAGGCGTGTCAACAGTACAGATTTCTATGATTTTCTTCCACCATCGGTCTCTATTACCCATCACTCATGGTTAGTCCTCTAGACAGCATCTAGTATCCGCACAGAGTTGGCGGATATTAGTTTTTTCTAACACTGCTGTGTCCACCTGTAGGATCTCATAGGTTAATGATGCTTACGAGTTAATTTTTATTTCACCTGAAATGACCAGCATGTACTGTACGCCTCTCTTCGATAGTTCGATAGATGGGAGGAAAGTGGCAGTACAACTACTGTTTTGTTGGATTCGACAGCAAGAATTTGTTAAAAATAACATACAGCATCCTAGGGTAACAAATATCTATATTTGTCTTCAACGTTTTGTTCATTAGTTGCAATTTTAAACTATGAATTAAACGGTTACGGTTTGGGAAAACTTGTTTTTTTTTGTCGGAAAATCTGAGGGTTTTTTTGCATGAAAGCCTAATATAAGGATAACAAAATCGAGGAATTGTCATGCAAGATCTTGGAATTGGCAAACGAAAGACTTCAAAGTTTTATGACTTGCAAAGACAACGGGATGTAAAATTCTTTCGATTGGTTTGGTTTGGTTTCTGTGTTTAATGGCATATCAACAAGAGACTTGATACCATATCCTGCAGAGTGTGATGGCCAAGAGGTAAGAATGGTTTCTGAAAGAGTCAAGTGAATCCATGATATTAGTACGATATGAATAGGGAGTGTCCTCGTGGCGCAATGGTTAAATTGATGGACTGCGGAATCGTTTTAAGCGAGTTCGTATTCCACTCGCGCTCCTACGTTCACTTTCGGGCAAATACCCTTGTGAAAGGTATGAACCCCTTATCCTCCCAGCTATGGGTTAAATAGTACCACTACTGTTCTTCTCGGAGAATGGCTTTGGCATTATATAACCTACAAATGTTGATATGCCATTAAAAAACAAAGAAACCAAAGAAACCAAAACGACATGAATGCAATACTGATGATGAATGCTAAGAAAGACTGGAGAGAAATAAATTGCGTCTTAGGAGGTGCCTGTGGTGTAATGTTTATCGTCGTAGGAAATGGACAAGGCGACACGAGTTCAAAACCTGGACGAGACTGATTGCATTTCACATAGCACTAATACCCTTGGGAAAGGTATGAATCAAATTATTCTCCCTCCAGCTATGGGTAAATAGGAGGGCAGAATGCGTTCTTCTGCCTTGGTGAGGCAACTAGTCTAGGAGAAGGAAAACTCTGAATTCGAACCTGTTAAACTCCGCTTAAAAATTACCTTGATTCATATCCTGCCTGAGCAGAGGGGTTGGGTAAATGGGAGAAATAAATTGCGTGTTTTAGAAAAATAGATATCATTTTATAATCTAACAAAAAATTATGTTCGATATCATTTATTATGAAGCCGTATTTTACCATTTTAATTGTAATATATTAGTTTGGTATGGTTTCTGGCATATCAACCTTTGTAGGTTATTTAATGCCAAAGCCATGCTACTAGAAGAACAGTAGTGGTGTTATTTAACCCATAGCTGGGAGGATAAGGGGGTCCATAACTTTTCCAAAGGTATTTGCCCGAAAGAGAATGTAATAGCCCGACTGGAGTACGAACTCACTTACAACGATTCCGCAGTCCATCGTTTTAATCATTACACTGCGAAGACACCCCCAATGTTTTTTGAGGTATAATACCGGAATCATTATTGTCTTATATATGACTCTTTTTATCAAAAGATTGAAATTTGCAGTTACCATTCAGTCTTCAGTTGCACTCGTTTAAAAGTCTCTCTAAGAACTTTGTATCTCTCCATCCTTTTATTTATTACGAAGTCGTAGAATATCTAAAGTTCTAATGACTAAACGTAATCCTAGACAATGAGATCTTTAAAAAAAAATCTAATTCTACGAAAGCAGGAATTTATATTTGTCCTTTTCTCACCCCTTTGGACTTTATCTCTATATATCTATCTCTCTCTCTCTATATATATATATATAGTCATCCACAGACAGATCTGTTTCGTTCTATCAGAACTCATCAGGGTGGCTAGACAGTATCTTCCCGTAGCTGGGATCGAAACCTGGTTTACTCAAACGACAAGTCAAAGCTTTTAACCATTCAGCCACGAGGAGATATAAGCTGCGAAGTAAATTTTAAACGGTTGTGAATCACAATTACTATTGTTTACATACATCCGTTCAAAAATTCTTAGAGAAGCGCAGGTATTACGACATTATATATATATATATATATATATATATATATATATATATATATATATATATATATATAATTATATTGTGTCGTAATACCTTCGCTTCTCTAAGAATCTTTTTAAAATTTAGGTCTCCATGAAAATTTGGAAATTGACCGGAGGTGCATTTAGATTAGGCCCTTAGCTTCAATACACCCCTTTAACTAAACTTTAACTTCATCTAAGCTTCAGATGAATCATAAAAAAATTGCTTTGTTGACACATGTTTGTTTCTAGATATTTTATTTCTGTTATCTTTTTCGTTGAATCTGTCTTGGTGTTTCTTATCTGCAAATACAAAGAATTCATGGGACGTATCGAATAGTTTAGAATCTGACCTAATCTTATCCGAATTTAATGGTTCGATTTTGGTGATTTTTTCAACAAATTGCTTTTTGCCTTTTTTTGGCTTGGTTTATTTTGCTTAATTGAATATTGAGCTTCGTGGGTTATTTAATACCAAAGCCATCTTTGTTGAATAACAGTAGTGATACCTTTTGATCCATAGTTTCTAAATAGGGGAACATACATTTCCCAAAGATATTAGTACGAAAGTAGGTGTAAAAGCGTGACTGTAGTTCGAACACGCTCACTAAGATGTCAAAGTCCAATACGTTAGCCACTACATATGGGAACTTCACCAACCATTTCTGTTGCATTTCCTAACATTAGATTCATTAACAGGTTTGTGATAGATTGATAGATAGAACTTAAAACGATTTTTATGAGAGTTTCTTCTTATTGTATTTTTCCTGTATCACGATTTGTATAATAAATTTTATTAAAATATGATAGATATTTTATTATGTTCAAAATATATAAAATATAACTTCAGTTTTAGATTTTTATTTATTATATATTTTAAAATTTATGGAAGATGCTCTGATTTTGCTCTATTTTATTTTTAATAAAAGTTTAATGTCCAAATTAAGATGCATCAATTTCGTTTCCCTTGACCGAAGCTGTCAATAAAATAGACGGTTTCTGGTCAGCTGAATCGACCTTTCCTCATTTCGATCGAATATTATCAGTTCATGTTTCAAATAAGATATGTTGATAAGAGTGAAATCATAAGGCAAGAATTTCTAATAACATTATTTCAGTATTTTTTATTGTTTAAATCGTTCTCAGCTGATCCTATCATACATTCTAATTTAGATTAATATCTATCTATCTATCTATCTATCTATCTATAATTGGAATTGTTATTCAATTTCTAATGTATCTTATTTATATTAGGTATTGAGAAAATGGTAACTAAATTAAGTCCAGAACAAAAAGGTATATTCTAACGTTGTACTGAAAGGCTGAAGCTACTAATGAGGCTTGCAGTAGGTGTCCGAAAAGCATTTGACACCTCTCCACTTATACGGCTTAAAAGTTTTAAGTGTATATCCACTTTTGTCTTCTTCATATATATATATATATATATATATATATATATATGTGTGTGCTTGTATTAATGAATTAATTCAAGTTTCTGGCTGTGTTTCTGCTCTGATGTTAGTATCAATTTACCCTCAGTTATATTAAACTGTTGGTTTGATATATCTGAGGTTGGTTGGTTGTTTGGGTTTTAAAGAATATTAACCCATGTCGGTTTGTTTTATTGCAGAATCCATCTTTAAACATATAATTAGGTCTATTTCAAACAATTCAGTTTACCATGTGTATACAGTGTAATTGTCAAAAACATTTCTATTTCAAGCTATTCAGGTTTTTTAAACAGTACTAATTCAAACAATTCAGTTTAGTATTAGTATAGATTTAGTCTAAACTCAGTTAATGTCAAAACAGTTCTATTTCAAACACTTCAGTTTAGCATACGTACAGTTTCAATATCAAAAACAGTTCTATTTCA
>CAUZXS010000868.1:145000-172639 GCA_963585895.1 Sepioteuthis lessoniana | reverse complement strand
GATAAAGCATTGAATAATTTACTAAGCGTTTTACTTAGATGTGGCACAAGGCCGAATGAATAGGGCACCCAATGAGACTCAAACTCACTCTTATAGGTTTGCTAGTTAAGCTTGCAAACCATTACACTACCCAAGCATTAGGCCGGGTACGCTTAAGCCGAAGTAAGGTACAGAGAAGGCAAGACCGAGGGTAAAAACATTTCTTAGGTGAATATATAAAAATGGTTTAGGTGAGTGTGGTATGGTATTTCAAAACTTTTGCATATATATATATATATATATATATATATATATATATATATATATATATAGTTTAAAAACCAAGAAATTTAGAAATAATATAGAAACTATATCTAAATTTCTTGTTTAAATATATATTTTGCTCTGTATGTATATTTTGTATTAAATAGCGGGGAATTGAGCACTCATGCTTTGGATATTCACAGTCCTTATTTTATATATATATATATATATATATATATATATATATATATATATATATATGCGTGTGTATGTATTTGTGTACGTGTGTGCATGTGTTTATAAATATGAAATGTAGAAAAAATATATATTCAAAGGATGTATCTACTTATGTGTAGATGATATGCCAAAGTCTACCGTGCGTTTTTATAACCATCTTCAAGGCGATGTTATTACCTGATGTTGTCTCATTAAAAAGAATTTTCAAATGCAAAAATGAAAGGAAAAATGATAAAATTCTTAGCGTTTTATTATCGTTAGTAGCGTTCTGTTTTAAAATGTATTTGACGTAATTATTGTCCGAAAATCTTTTTTACCGGGCCATTGGCATAATAGTTAAAGTATTTGCTAATGGTCCGGAAGACCAGGGTTCAATCACCGGGTCGAGTCATACCAATGACACAAAAAATGGTACTTGATGCCTCCTTGTTTAACACTCAGCATTAGAACATACTGATCAAGGGTAAAGTGGAGCAATCCAGAGAAAGGAGTAGCTCTCCCCCCTTCACCTCGGTGTTGTAGCTATTGAAAAGAGAGCCTTCAGGTTGCCCTTAACAATGGTCGACGATATTCATTTTACTTTTGTTCTGTATTTACTGTAGATATAAAATTATATATACATATATATAATTTTATATCTTCAGCAAATAAGAGTATTTCAGGGTAGATAAAACTTGCTGATACAGTCTGTAATAAACAACAATTTAAGTTTGAAAATTAACACTAAGTAAAACACACACACACACACACACACACACACACACACACACACACACACACACACACACACACACACACACACACACACGTGGTAACAGTTTATTTGATAGCATATGAAACCATAAAAATACCTAAAGTTTGAGAGGACCGTTAGAAAATTCGAAATCTAATGAACTATATATCAAGGAACTGAAGTACTTTGTATGGTGTAACGAAAAACGATCTAAGCTAATGGACTGTTGTTAGTGGATTCTGATATTAAATAGGAATACTTGAAACCAAACAACGGTGTGTAAACTAAAGATTATTATTATTGAATACCAATAGTTACTTTAAACCATATAATTATGCATGAGTCAGTAAAGGGAGATAAGAATATCTGAAAGCATATAAATGTGTGCAAATTAGTTATATGATATTTCGGCATTAAATAACCCACAAAAGATTGATATGACTTATAGTAGGGAGACAATGAATATCTACGTTCGATTTGGAAGAGTGTCTTTGGACACAGTAATCACGTGTCAGTCTCATAATCCACCTCGACTCTTTTTCGTCCACGTCCTTTGAACGAATAAGACGTGCCAGAATTTATTTCTGTTTGTTGAACAGAACAGATACTTTGTCTTTAACTTCGACGAAGGAGTTTGTCTCGTTTCGTGATTGAAACGTAAAAATGACATGTCTAAATCACCGAAGATTAGTAACAGTTTTTATCATTTTTACACCCCTTCCATATGCTAATTACTCATAGAGCAATATGTGCCCATTATATATATATATATATATATCTTTACCCACACAAACAGGATGTTACTCAGAGTTACTTTAGCGGAGTTTAACAGATTTGAATTCAGAGTTTTCCTTCTAGATCCATTGACATACCAAGGTTAACTAGCACTGTCTGCACCACTATTTACCCATAGATAATGGGAGAATGTTTGGATTCATATCTTTTCCTAGTTTAGTAGTGCTAAATGAAATGTAAACAGCCTTGTCCAGGGTTTAAACTCGGGTCACCGTGCCCAATTTTTACGACTATATTCATTTCTCCACGAACACCTAAGTGCGCATATTCTATTTTCAGGGAAACGTTTGGGCATTCTCGTAAAAACTTATTGTATCAATATTAAGGCTTGGTTTGGTTTGGCTTGGTTTCTTTGTTTAAAGGCGTATTTGTGGGATTGAATAAAAATTAAAAAATAAATAAGTAAGATGAAATAAACAAATATAAAAAAAAACAATTTCTCAGGACCTCTATGATAGGAAGCGTGATCATCACATGTCAAAGAAAAAGAAGGACGTCTTGGCTTTAAAAAACAAAAAGAAACGCTCCGCGTTTAACGGCGCTTTTTCTCTTTACACCTTCCAACTGGACAGACGTTTTTTCCTCGATCGAGAAGAAAGTTCCCTACCACGAAACAATTGTCGCCCAATAGAATAAAGTTTAAGTTTAAATGATACTTGTCTTTGCCTTTTTCCGTCTTAAGTTTTTTTTACAGCTCTGGCTAACCATAAAAGAACAAGTTAATGGAGTATTTGGAGAAATCGAGGTGTCAGATATCAAAAACTACAAAGTCATCCCATAAAACCTAGTAATTAACAAAACAAGGACGGATGTCTACCAACAAATTTCTCACCAATGAAATGATAAATAACCAAACCCTTATTCATCCCCTATCTATTAATCTTCGTAGGTTAATACCAAAGCCATCCTTGTAAACGAACAGTAGCGATACTATTTAACCCATAGCTTGAGGTGTATATCATATACGAAACGCAGTTTCTTCCGGGCAGCGGTCTTGTCGATACTGCTGTATGGATGCACTACTAGGACGCTGACTAAACGGCTGGAGAAGAAGCTAGACGGCTATTACACAAGAATGTTGCGAGCAATATTGAATAAGTCCTGGCGGCAACACCAACTATACGGCCACCTGCCTCCCATCACGAAAACTATCCAAGTTAGACGAACCAGACATGCAGGACACTGCTGGAGAAGCGGGGATGAGCTCATAAGTGATGTACTCCTATGGACCCCCACATATGGCCGAGCAAAAGCAGGACGACCAGCTCGAACATACATACAGCAGATATGTGATGATACGGGATGTAGCCCTGAAGACCTGTCAGAGGCGATGAACGATAGGGAGAAATGGCGAGAGAGGGTCAGGGATATCCGTGCTAGTGACAGGACATGATGATGATGATGATGATGATGATGATCTTGTCCTTCTTTCCGTATATTCAATGTTAGTGTATCAGTGGACCTTAAAGAGTGTGAACGAGACAAAGTATTTTTCCTAGCAGCAACCACTTCAATACCATTAAACAAACAAAGCAAACCTGACCCAGACCTTTGCCAGAGAGTTTTATTATCACCGGGTGCTTCGCATTTCTATCCCAAGCTAAGTACAGTAAAAAAAAAAGGACATGAAGCGAACTATTCTATAAAAAGAAAAAAAAATTGAAATCTTAAATGGTACCATGATAAGTTGTGTAGATCATATCAGCTGTACAAATATCTAAAAAGTATGCGTTAGTTTTCACGAGCCCAGTCAGCTGGAGCTGTAGAATACACAAACTGCATCTCTGCAGAGAGGTAAGACCCCCCACCACCACAACGAGTGTTCTAGATATAACATTAAACCATCTGATGGTGAGGTTATAGCCTTAGAGCTTTGGGGAATGTGAAGTACCCCTTCATTTCTATTACTCACAGGTCTGCTCTGAACTGGAGAGATAGCACCTGATAAGGTGCTAACTGTGAGACAAATAGAACAAGCTATGTGTGCTAACAAATGATTGATGTTAAATTGTGGTTTTTGCCACCGGACAGGATATTTCTTTTAAATACCCTGTCCGGTGGCAAAAGCTGCTTGGTAGTGCCAGGAGTGGCAGTACCGCCTTGAGCTACCGAAACTGTGTTATCACCCCTGGTTGGCGGCTGATGAGGGCAGATTATCGCACGTGCTTTCACACGTCGTATGATGAAAATTAGCAATACTTGAAACCATTAACTGGGTGCAAAAAAGAGCTCAGGCTCGTTTAAGAATGTTATCAACAAAATGTGTTAACAAATTAGATATATATTTAGTATATATGCATTAAGAGGATTGGGCATTAAATAAGCTACAATGGTTGATATGCCATAAAACCAAACCAAACAAAACCAAACTAAACCAAACCAAACCAATAAGTTTTTACGTCTTAGATGTCTTTCAGTAAATGAACGCTTCTGATTAGAAATGGTGAACAATAAAGCTTAGCCGCCTGTAATGTTCTTTTAGATGTTAGGTGAGTTTTATGTGATGGAAGGAAATTGTTGCCTATCTAGGACAACAGATTCAGAGTATTTCAGGATCGAGAAAACTATACATCATTTTGGTCTTTAAAAAAAGAGAGAAAAAAAATCAAAAACAAAAAACAAAATATTTTCAAGTCGGAAAATTAATATATGGCTAAAAAACTGCAACATGGCAAAAGTATTCTAGGTTTAAATGGAGAGAGCACAGCAACTAACTGAATACTTGGAAATCGACTGAATGTTCCGTGAACTATTTCCCCTTCACTAGGGCACAATAGACGTTAATTAGTAAATGTATATATACATATATATATATATATATATATATATATGTGTGTGTGTGTGTGTGTGTGTGAGTATATATATATATATATACCACTTTTCTATCTATCTATCTATCAATCACTAATGGAGGTGCCCGTGGTGTAGTCGTTATCGTCGTAGGAAATGAACACGGCGTCACGAGTTCAAATCCTGGACGATACTGATTGCATTTCACATAGCACTATTACCCTTGGGAAAGGTATGAATCCAATTATTCTCCCTCCAGCTATGGGTAAATAGTAGGACAGACTAGGTTCTTCAGCCTTGGTGTGGCAACTAGTCTAGGAGAAGGAAAACTCTGAATGCGAACCTGTTAAACTCCGCTTAAAAATTGACCTTGTGTCATATCCTGCCCGAGGGTTGGTAAATAGTATCAGTCACTAATGGTCTATCAACCAGAGCCATTCTTGAAAGGTCGTGGTTCTATTTAACCCATAGCTGGATGGATACGGGGGTTCCAGTCACTACACCGCGTGTCCCGTTTAGTTATGTAGGTAGATTGTAAGAATTATAAAAATATTTCCTAGAGAATGTAAAAATGGGAGAAACTGAAAGAAGGGGGAGCGGGAAAAGAAAGAAAGAAAGAAAGAAAGTAAGTGACGTCAAGAAGAGAAAAATCACACACGAAAGATTAAGAAAAACAAAAAAGAAGAAAGTGTTTAAAAGAGACATGAATTATAAGATTGAATAAAAAATTATGTTGCTGCGCAAAAAAAAAAAAAGAGACGAGAGAGAGAAAGAGAGAGAGAGGGGGGTTAAAAGAATGGATATTGGATGTATGACATATTTTATCTTGTACTCTCCGTTCTAGCATAGAGGCATATGAGAAAAAGCGAAAAGGAGAATGGAAGAGACGTGGGGGGGGGAGAGAGAGAGAGAGGGGGGAGAGAGATAGAGAGAGAGAATTATAAGCTAACTATTAGATGTATACATAACTTATGAACCCATAAACCAATGAGAGAGAGAGAGAGCGCGGGGGGAGAATTTTAGAAAAAGAAGAGAGAGTTGAAAGAGATAGAGAGAAAGGTAAAAGATCGAATAAAAGAATATAAAAAGTTAAACGATATGAATTTTTGTTCGCTTTCCTTCCAGAACATATTTATTGGTTTATCTTTCATAAAAGTTTTACAGATTCACATATGCAGACATTTTTCTTTTCTTATTCTTTTTTCTTTTTATAAAAAAGTATGGATAAATCCCCCCTACGAATATATAGAATGGGTTTAAAGCAAGAAAAAAAAAACAACAAAAAAAGCAAAACAAAACAAAACAAAAAAAAAATAGTTAACTGATTACTGATTCTCGTTATATAACAAATGAAGCAAGATTTTGTGAAAAAAAAAACCCTCATGGGTCTTTATGATTCGATATCTCAAACTACGAAAGCCTCGTTGTGAATACAAACGAACCAATTAGCAAACAGAGATTGCGCCTTGTCTCGTTAATCCAAAAATGTAGAATCCTGTTTTTTTGGTTTGTTTTTTCTCCCTTTTAACTGTTTCTTTTGATTTGTTTCTGCTTATAGATTGTGTTGATATATTCTGACTATGAAGGCTGTTTGTAATTTCATTACAATTTAATCAAATTAAAACCCTGACAGTTCAACAAATGTTTGGAATCAAATGAAAGCTATAATGACGCAGTTTCGTTGATATGATGCCCTTAAGTGGATAAACACAAAAAGAAGAGAAAGTTTGATTAGTGGGTAGAAAATAGAAAAAAAGCTTCATATTTTACAAGTAGATAAATATACTCGCTGTGTTTAATTTTATTTTATTTTATTTTTTGCAAATCGGTTACGTCAAACATCACGTTGTACAATAGTTAGCAAGTTAAGCGATCAGATCTTTGTTCATTCCAGTCGATAAGGCTAAGAATACACTGATTGCATCCTCTTGAGAGGGATCATATTCCCTCCCCAAAAAAGGGGTAACCTGAAAATGACACTCAACTGCATCCAGTATTACGGCTCTTGTTCTGGAGTTCTGGGGGTTGGTGGGGCACCCTTTCGTTGCCATTACTCCCAGGTCCACTCTAACTCGGAGTGATAGTAACTGTTTGGTTCCTATCTATGGGTCAAATAGTCCTGTTTGAAAATTATTCTTATCAACTAGGAATACCTGAAACCACACACACACACACACACACACACACACACACACACACACACACTCACACACACATACACACACACACACACACACATATATATATATATATATATATATATATATATATATATATATATATATATATATATAGTAGCGGCTATAAATGAAGGAACGGAACAACAACTAATATTTAAATGATTTTTATCTGAAAAAATTGCATGTACGTTTACGAAATTTCCCCTAAATACTTGAAACATATACGTATTTATTACATATAAAGTTTTCTAAATTTTCTTTTATAGCAAATTAATAGTGAACTAAAAAGACAAAAATATACATTTTGCCAGAGTCAAAAGTTAAGGAACACTGTTGAATTATTGTAATTTAGGTAATTTTCAAACAACTTGATTGCTAATTTTTATACATACTCAACTGTCATACATCGTTGGAACTATTTTTAAGTAAGATGGAGGCGAAAGCACGTAATTGTTTTACTCGAGCAGAAAAAAAATCTCATTTTAGCAAGTCATGAAGAAAGAAAATCGTATGCTGCAATTGCTGGCATCGTACTAAGGTCAAAAATCGTTGTTTATCGTGTAATCAGTTGATTTAGGCCTGACAAGACACTCGAACCAAAACCGAGAACTGCCATGATTGTTAAAATGTCTTTAAATGACGATTTCGATAAAGCAACGTCTATTTCTTATGCATTTTATGGGTAAACAGAAAAGCCAATATCTTGAAAAACTATTTCTCGAAGTTTAAATAAGGAAAAAATAGTGGCTCCGATTCCATGTCGCAAACTTTTGATTTCAAAGAAAAATCAGAAGGTTCGTCTTCACTTCACTAAATAGCATATCCTGTGGACAGAGAAACAAGTGATGAATCTAAATTCAACTTGTTTGGATCTGATGGTAAGAGGTTTGTAATATGTAAAAATGAGGAACACTTATCTCCTCAATACGTTGAGAAAACTCTAAAATTTGGTGAGGGGAGCGTAATGGTGTGAGGAATGATTTCTTCAGCGTGAGTAGGACCCATTGTTCCTTTTCACGGTAATATTAATGCCGGTGTTTAAAAAGAACTTCTTCGCCAGCATGCTCTTCCTCATTTACGCAAAGGGACAGTTGAAAATCCAATATTTATACAAGACAACGCGCCTTACCACAAGGCTAAAACTGTGTTACGTTTTCTTGAAGAGGAAGGAATAGCTGTTATGAAGTGGCCACCACAAAGCCTAGATAGGGATCCTCGAGAGAATGCGTGGAAAATCATAGGAGAGAAAGCTCAGAACAGAAATCCTCAAATTATTGATGATTTATCAATAGGCTCATGTGGTCGAAGATGCAATGAGATAATCCAATGCAAAGAAAAATTCACTGAATATTAATTTTTTCTTTAGTTTATATATTGAATCTAACAAGGATTTATGATGCGTTCCCTAACTTTTGACCTGGGAAAAATGTATATTTTTGTTTTTTCAGCTGATTATTAATTTACTGTAAAAGAAAATTTAGAAAACTTTATATGTAATAAATGCATATATGTTCCAAATATATTTTGGGAAGATTTCATAAACCTATATTTGTACCCGGTTGTTTTCTGTGTATGTCTACGAAATTTAGTGAAAATGAGTTGAACGGTTTTGCAAGGACGAGTCAAAAGTTTTGCAATCCTTTGGTAGTATGAGGCGCAATTTGGCAACTCCAGCAAATGCTTTTGCGAGGTCATGAATGTGACGATCCACACGGATGCCGAGCTCTCCTGATACTCTCCGAGTGATCCTCACCGGATTTGTATAAATAGTTTGGAGCACGTCCTCGGAATCCACGATTTTAGGCCAACCTGATCTTATCTAATTACCTTGGTTCGTGCAACCCAAGTGAAATTTCTTGAACCATTTGGTAACAGTGTTAGGATCAGCTATACCTTCAACTTTTGCACAACAAACATTTTTGGTTTCTTTCCCAGTTCGGATTTGTGACGCATAAGTTCCTGAATTGGACTATTTTTCAAATCGCACACGAAATGAAGCAAAGGCCAACGTGTCAATTCACCAACTACCACCATTCACGGCTGAAACAGTCTCGGTCACGTGATATACGTGCCGGAAACTACTTAAATCTTGCAAAACATTTTACTCACTCAAGAAGTATCGATAAAAAACGCATACATAGATTTTTATTGTATCAGTTAACCCTTTTTTGTTGTTTTAAAAAGGCACCATATTAAATTCTTTAACGAGTCATTGTAATTGTCTTCCATTTTTTTTTTTTTTTTACAAACGAAAGCCTTTCATCAAACAATGAGTGAATGAATGTTAACAAGATCAATACGCCGGTATATCTGTTTGTTAAATTGTACCTCAGGGTGCATTCACGAGCTAAAGACAAACTTTTATTACACCCTTAGGGAGTTACTCGATCCTGCAAAATGAATATGTGTTCGAGCTGAAGAATAGATAAGAAAGCCGATTGTTTCCGGCTACACCTTTTGAATTTACAATTAAGTCTATTAGATGAGCACGGAATAAAAGTTTAATGTCGACATAATTCAACTGCTGTCTGTAGGCCATCTGTTCAACTTTTGATGTTTTATCTTGGTTTATTTATTTTATATACTTAAAAGAATTTCATCTTATTGATCTATAATCTTTCTCCAAGCTTTTTGATGTCATTTTCCTGATTTATTTACCTATTATCTTTATCAATAACTGGGAAAATTTTCTTTGTCTTTCCTCTATATAGACAGATTGATTTTAGCACTATATCAACCCTTGCCCAGTCGGCTGGGAGTGTAAAATACACCGATTGCTTCCCCCCACCCACGAGTGACACTAAAAATCTGATGGTGATGTTTCAGTAATGCTGAAGCTTTGGGGAATGCGGAGCACTCCTTCAATGCTGTCACTCCCAGGTCTTCTCTAGCCCGCAGTAGTAGCAGCTGATAGGGTCGTACGGGATCAAATAGAACTAAAATGCGTACTCATGCTAAACTGAACTACTTGAAATAGAACTGTTTTTTACATTTAACTGTTTGTAAAGAAAATCTGTACTTATACTAAACTAATTTGGTTGAACTAGAACTGTTTGACTAAACTGAATAGCTAGAAATAGAAATGTTTTTGACAATCAAACTGTACTAGAAATAGAACTGATTATTTGTATAAAAATGGATTTGGCATTAAATAACCTTCAAATGTTGATATGCCATAAAACCCAAACAACCAACTAACCATTTGGTATGAATTTATGCTCAACAAGCGTTTATCAATAGCGGACTTGTGTGTCTGTGAATATCCAGATGATGCTATTGGTGCATACCTATGGATAAAACCCGGGACATATTGGGCAATCCTCAACTTTAATCATTGGGTTTTCTTATATATATATATATATATATATATATATATATATATACAAGACAATCCAATGATTAAAATTGACAATAGGCCAACATCCGTTGGCATGTACCAATAACATCATCAACAAACCATATAAAAATTCATATATATATATATATATACATTTCTACATGTTTGTATTGATTGCATATATGTTTAATAATGCAAGCAAACATAAATAAATATATTTATGCTTTTGTGCAGCCTATTTATTTTCATAAATAATGCGAAGGGGAACTGTTTTTTATGTTCTTTTAAAATAGGCCAGGAAAGGATTCGGGCAAACAAAAAAATTAACCATTTACGAATACGTTCAAGAAATATTTTTTTAAAAAAGTGTGCGTGTGTGGGAGTGGAAAGAAACAAACAAACATCTAGTAGGTTTCAATGCATTGCACTTATGTTAAGTTTCCTTGAAT
This sequence comes from Sepioteuthis lessoniana, assembly GCA_963585895.1. Taxonomy (NCBI): domain Eukaryota; kingdom Metazoa; phylum Mollusca; class Cephalopoda; order Myopsida; family Loliginidae; genus Sepioteuthis; species Sepioteuthis lessoniana. The sequence goes on along the minus strand of CAUZXS010000868.1, from coordinate 161,875 downwards.
TGTATTTTTTAAAGTTTACAATTTTCAATCCAAAAACTGTTAATCTAGCAAGAAAGACCAAATTCACTTAGGATAAATGATTATTATGTTGACCACTGACATTTTATCTCTTCCTCACTCTCCCAGTAAATGTTAAACACGTGCCATTAATGATAACTCTTGGTTAACGGCATCAACAAAAATATTATACCAAAAAAAAATTGAAAAATAATTCGAAAAGAAATTTAGGTAAAACACTGATACTGGTTGGGAAAGAAAGGAAAGTTTCAACAAAAATATACAAAATCTTCAATTTTTTTAAAAGATGATTAAAATTAAAAATATTTTTGTTCGTATTTCATATTTACACGCAACCTCATTGAAAATTGAATTTCTGTAACTTTTATAGCTTGTTATAGTAGGGCAGACTAGCTATTTAACTTTGGTGTGGCAACCAGTCTAGGAAAAGGAAAACTGTTAAATTTCGCTTAAAAATTGACCATGCGTAGAGGTTGGTAAATACACACATATAGATATTTTAGTAGGTTGGTCGGTGTTTAATGGTATATCAACCATTGTGGGTTATTTAATGCCAGATCCCGATTTTATATGTGAATAGTGAATAGTTTGTAGTTGATTTTATTTTTAAACGAGTTGTGGGAGCTCATTTGTTTGCGCACACTTAATGGTTTCAAATATTTCTATGTAACACTAATAATTCTATCTGATATTAATCCTTTGTATGCACACTGCTCAGTGGTTTCAAGTATTCCGATCTAACACTAATCATCATCATCATCATGTCGCGCTGGTAGCACGGATATCCCTGACCCTCTCTCGCCACTCCTCCCAATCGTTCATCGCCCTAGGCAGGTCTTCAGGACAACATCCCGTATCCTCACATAGCTGCTGAATGTAAGTTCGTGCTGGTCGTCCTGCTTTTGCACGGCCATGTGTGGGGGTCCATAAGAGTACATCTCTTATGAGTTCGTCCCTGCTTCTCCAGCAGTGTCCTACATGTCTGGTTTGGTATAACACTAAATTACATCTAGTGGTGGGGTTTAACAAGTATTTTTATTTCTATAGAAGAGAATAAAACAGCCATCGAAAGATAACCATGACCCACACTCAAGTTAACACTAATAATTCTATTTAATATTACTCATTTGTTTACACTCTGTTAAATGGTTTCAAGTATTGCTATTTAACATTAGTAATTTTATTTATCAAGTATTCTTATCGAATATAAATAATTTGCTCACAACTGTAAGGTTTCAAATGGTTTGTTTGTTATTTTAACGACATATCAGCCTTCTTAGGTTATTTTATTCCAAATCAATTTTTTTTAGAAGGACAGTAGTAATACTATAAAAACCATAGTTGGGAGGATAAGGAGGTTCATGCCTTTCTCAAGAGTATATGTCCGAAAGTGAATGTAATAGCGTGACTGGGGTTCGAGCTCGCGTAATACAATTCTGCAGTCCAGCGCTTTAACCATTACACCACCAAATGAGAAATAATAATATTTAGTGAATGATTGAGCAGTTCTATTGGACCCTTTGGTGGGACTCTAACAGGTACTACCATTGTGAGTTTGAGTGAACTTTGGAGTAATGACAATGAAAGGGTACTCCATAGTATTCAAAAAACCGGACTGGAACCTTACCATCATATACAGTTTAGTGTCATAAACAGGACACTCGTTTTTGGTGTTAGGGGGTCTTATCCCTTTGCAGTCGGAGTATTTCACAGTCCCAGCAAACAAGGCGATATGTAGATACGTAATTCTAAAAACAATCACCAATTACAAAACTGATTGTTTGAAGTTTAACGAGAACTTTCTTAGAATTAATAAACATTTCCGAGCATCAAATAGTGTTTTTTATTTTTATCATTTCATTAAACACTTTGCCAAGAGTGAACAAAGGTTTTTTTATTGCTTGGTGATTTGTTTAACAGCATTGTAATGGTTAAAGTAATGGTTAAAGCGATGGACTGCGGAATCGTAGTACGCGAGTTCGTACTCCAGTCGCGCTATTACGTTCACTTTCGGACAAATACCCTTGGGAAAGGTATTGAACCCCCCTTATCCTCCTAGCTATGGGTTAAATAGTACCACTACTTTTCTTCTTGGAGAATGGCTTTGGCATTAAATAACCTACAAAGGTTGATATGCCATTAAAAAGAAACCAAAGCATCACTGCTTGCTGGGTGTTGGGGAATCATCCGGAGTGGAAAAAAATCGAAGATGTGACAAGCAAGAAATTTAGATTTCGAATCTTTCTAGGTTACTTTAACTTGGAGTAGTAGTAATTGTTAGGTTCCCATCTATGAGTCATATAGATTTATTTTAAAAAATATTCATATTCACTAGGACTGTGTGCAAAAAATAAATCGATAAACTCTTAAGAAACAACTACCCGAAAAATGTAAATATCAAGTACAAAATGCGATTCCTTAACCTCTAAGCATAAAATATCCCTTGACGAGTTGACATGCCGTTAAAATCAATCACTCATAACCTTTTTGTTAATAATTTCATTAACTTAAATGAAATAAAGTACTGAATGATTTTATTTTAGAAAGCATTGGGATATCAAGTTCTAACGGGGAACCGGGCCATTGGCCTAATGAGTTGAGTGTTCATCAATGATTCGGGAGACTGGGGATGGAGTATCACCCTCCCCTACACCTCGGTGTAGTAGCTATTGAAAAGGGAGCCTTTGGGTTACTCTCGACTAGGGTCGCCAACTAGGTGGTTTCGAATGAAATCTAAAGGGGAAGTACGCACTTTAAATTGATATTTTTACAAGACCGTGGAAGGCCGCACTTGATATTTTAAAGGCAGTTTTTGACCTTAAAACCACGGGTTACCCTCTCCTGATTAATGCAATGAAGTAATTGTTCAGTTTTTATCTTACAGTTTACTATTTGGAATAGCAAAATATTTATTTAAACCCTTAATTCAGAGTTTGTTAAGGTCCCCATCTCTGGATCAAATAGACGTGTTTAAAAAAAACCTTTGGACAGGATAAGAATACGTGAAACCATGTAACCGAGTCTAAGCAAATGACTATTATTAAATAGATTTGTCAATGTGACGAAGATTTGAAACATAGGTTATTCAGAACCAGATAGTCGGCGACCGTAGTGGAGGGTGACCTGAAAACTTCCTTTTCAATAGCTATTACCCCGAGGTGTAGGAGAGGGCAGTACTCTATTTCCTGGATTACTCCACTTTATTCTTGATCCTTACCTTATAATGCTGAGTGTTAAGCAAGGCGGCATCAAGTACCATTTTTGAGTGTTTGGTATGACTCGACCTGGGATTGAACCCCGGTCTCGCGGATCATTGACGAACAATGGCCTGGTTAGATCATATAATTGCCTGCAAATTATTGGTGTTTGGTTGAAATACTTAAAATCATCTAACTTTTAAAAAAATGCTTTAGAGGAAAAAAGTAAAAAAAAAGTGAAGTAGAATCTTTGTTAATAAGTTGACAAATTTTTATTGCAGTTGGCATTTATATCGTCACACTTACATTGCAGACAATACATTTTAGTGTCAATCATAAAATTCCTGTTGCTATAAATAAAATGAATATAAACTAACCAGTGTAGCTTTTTCTTTTGTTCCAATTTAGACAACATGGAACAATTCGAAATACATTGAAATGAATGAATTAGAAGTTTTTTTTTAATCGAGTGAAGATCTTAACCTGAAACCGGTGTACAGAACTTAGGTAATAATCAGTTGCTGCCTATATGATTTATCTGAAGCCGTTGGTAATATCTAATACAAAACGTTACAGAGAATAACATAATCTACAAACTTAGATAGATTTTATTAAAACAGGTGGAATTTTACCTTGACTATTGCAACATTAGAATCGTCGCTTTGCACATAACGTCGACTGAATAACATAAAAGGCACAGCGTGATTGCACATGCCCGATTTCACTTATAACGGGAGTTTGGAAGTTTTGAATCAGTCAATATAATTTCCCAATTTGCGAACTGCTTGAGCAATCAACATTATTAGATATCATACGGTTTTCTAATTTGAAAGTGAATGTACACCTGTCAATCTGATTCCAATATTTCCCGGCATGCTTTGCAAGAGTCAAAGCATGCCTCTGTGTTATTTATAGACGTAATTCAGAAGATTGATGGGGGAGAGGCTTAAACTTTACGTTCAATTTGCCTGACTGGTTATACAGGTTAACACAAATTTTACTTGAGTAATAAAATCCGAGTGAAAGTATTGCTATATGACTAAATATAAACGATGTTTATTGGTTAGCATAGTCTTATATGAAAGCTGTCTTGTTCAATGTGATCTTCCGAAGATAAAGATGGCAAGTTCAAAATGTTAGTTTAAGCAGTAATTTTGACTCTCCCCCTCTGCCTCGTCTTGAACTTTCAATTTTTAATTTTTTTTATCGCAACCCGCTCGGACAAAGAAGATCAGTGTGGATCACAAAACAAAAATCGAAGATAAGTGCTCAGTGAGATTTGAACTCATGTTCTCGGGTTGTACTTAACGATTGTAGGATATAAAAACGATATAAACAGTTTGTTGATTATGCAAAACTTCAAAATGACATTTGGTTGGTTTGGTTTCTTTGTTTAATAGCATATCAACCTTTGTAGGTTATTTAATGCCAAATCCATCCTTCAAGAAGAACAATAGTGGTACTATTTAACCCATAGCTGGGAGGATAAGGAGGTTCATACCTTTCCCAAGGGTATTTGTCCGAAAGTGAAAAAATCGCATTTAATCGCGGATCTTTTTTTTTCGCTAACGTCTAGTCAGAGAAATTACAGTAAGAAAAACAAATTATGAACAATGCAGAAAGTTAACACGGTTGACTTTCTGTATCCTTCATAATTTGTTTTTCTTACGGTAATTTCGTTGACAAGACTTTAACGAAAAAAAAAAAATCTTCTTTCGAATGAATTCGCTATTAAATGCTACAATAACGAAAGAAAAGTTGCGATAAAAAGGAACAAAAATAAGATGAAATGAAAACTAAGAAAAATAAATGAATATATATAACAAACCATTATCTAAGAAATGTAGACATATTTCTACTACAGTAGCGTATGTTGGTTATTGACAAGGTATATAAAAAATCCTGAGTCAACAATTCTACTATAAGTATTATTGAAAATTTTCTCCTGGGTCTTATTTAAAAGAAAAGTAAATAATCTTGTTACCTTAATCATATTTTATAAGGCTTTTAGAAAAATAGATTAGAGGGATAATTCTCTTAAAAAAGATTCTTTTCACGCTTTTTTTCTTGAAAAGTATCATTTTTATATACGAATTCATGAATTGAATATCTCTCCAGCAAAGAATTCAGTTACCAGATTGCTTCAGTGCAGTGATAGCCATAACCGTTGGTCGGGCTTAGAATATATCGACGGCACCCCCCGCAGCGGAGATAGGACTCCCATAAAAAGGGTATGATACAAAACTGCATCTGGTGGCAAAGCTTCAGTTCTGGAGCTCTGGAAGAGAGTGTAGAGGAACCTTTCGCTGCCATTACTCCCAGTTCCACTCCGACTTAGAGTGGTAGTATTTGTTCTTTTTCCTAATTATTTCATTTCATTTCTTTCTTTCTTTTATTTTTTCTCTTTCATTTTTTATTCATTCATTCTTTTTTTCCTTTCTTATTTCTTTCTTTCTTTTCTTATTTTTGCTTTATTTATCTACTTATTCTCTTTCTTTCTTTCTTTTTCTCTTTTCTTTTTCTCTTTTTTTTTTCTATTCATTCTAATTCTTTTTTTACTCATTTTTAATTCAGTATTTTAATCATTCATTTCTTTCTTTCTTTCTTTCTTTCTTTCTTTCTTTCTTTCTTTCTTTCTTTCTTTCCAAACCTCTTTATTGTAGACTTTATCTTTTGCTCGTTCATTCTCTTTCACACCCATTCTTTCTTTCTTTCTTTCTTTCTTTCTTTCTTTCTTTCTTTCTTTTATAATAATTTTGTTCTTTATTTATCTTCTTTTCCCTTCTTTCTTTTTTCCTATTCACTTCTCTGTTGTTTTTTCATTCTTTTTTCTTTGTTCACTAATTTTCTTTCATTCTTGTATTTAAAAAAATATTCACTGATTTCTTTTTTGTTTTCTTCATTCACTGATAATCTTTGTTCCTTTTCTTTTTTTCTTTTTTCACTCCTCTTGCCTAAATTTAATTCTCGCGTCCATTTTCGATTTTCACTTTTTCCTATTTCCCACCCCTACCCAAATTCCTATACTGTCTGATCACTTTTTCTCCCCGTTCTCAATAACACACAAATACACACGACGTCACGTTCGTATAATGACATCGTATACATAAAATAGTTTCAATCACGAACAAATACGAAGCCATGAAAAAAAAAATGCGTGACGCCATATGCATCAGAGAGAGAGAGAGAGAGAGAGAGAGAGAGAGAGAGAGAGAGAGTAAACCTACATACACACACATGCATTAAACACACAAACACCTAAACCAGCCCAAAGCCATTTTGCTAAATTTGGAAAGATGACGTTACTTCACTAACGTACTATTAACAAGTCTTAATATAACAGAAATTTCTCTTGAAATGGTTTCATTATAACACAAGGAAAATATAAGTTTCAGTCTTATCAGACGCTGTTGCCTGGTGGGGGCGTGTGCGTCATATCCAATCAATATTTATGTCGCGTCACAACCTGCGGATAATAACGAAATTAAAGTAAAATTGGTTGGCGGACAAAGACGAGTGCTACTTGCAACTGGTGGCTTCAGACTTAAAGATGGTCGCAAATTTCGGACTTACTGTTCAGTTGCAGATTTTAAAAAGAAAATATATATGAATGATATTTGATAGCAAAACGAAAATCATAAGTAACGAGTCTTTATGCATTGGGTAGAGAAGAAGTTGTAAAGACGTTAAGAATGTTATATAAGGTGTCTCAGTGCACATGGTTATATAGAGTGTCTCAATATACATGGTTATATAGGGTGTCTCAATATACATGGGACCCAAGTGACTGCAGATGATTCTACTACTAATAATGTTGTGTTCTTTTTTGTTTCAGATTTGAAAATCATCATCATATTATCATCATGTCGTGCGGCTAGCACGGATATCCCTGACCCTCTCTCTCCACGTCTCCCTATCATTCATCGCCTTTGGCAGGTCTTCAGGGTTACATCTCGTATCATCACATAGCTGCTGTATGTATGTTCGAGTTGGTCGTCCTGTTTTTGATTGGCCATATGCGGGGGTCCACAGGAGCCTTGGTCAAGAGAGAAAAATGTATTTTGCGTAACTACCTATTTGAAGACAAAAATCATTCAAAACTGTCTCAAAATAGATGCAACTCATTAATATGATAATGATTGATTACTGAGACAAGAAACTAAAAAAATATTGCATGTCCTGGAAGCTGATATAATAATTATTAAAAAAAAATATTGATTTGATGTATCGAGCTCAAAGGACACATTTTTACCGGACGTGTTCCAAATGACCGCCATTGCGCTTGTCTCAGTAATGAATCATTATCATATTAATGAGTTGCAACTATTTTGAGACACCCTGTACGATATGATATGGAATACAGGATGTGACAGATATACCTCTCATATTGCAAACTGTCACCTGAGTGATGCAAATAAAGTTAGGCATAGTAGCTTCATCTAGTTAATGTTTTTTTTACAATCATGGGTTTGACCGGTGCACACGGTGAATTTGCTGTTAAAAAGTTTTTTTTTCAAGACTGGTGAATCTGTAATTGCTACATAGAGAGCTTTTCGTGCTTATTTCATGTTACGTCGGAATAATGCTGTTCCGGATAGAAAATCAATTCTGCTACAGGTTGAAAATTCTATCAGCAGGAACAGCTTAAAAAAGCGTTTCAACAGGAAATGCACGGTTTGCACCAATCCGAACCATGATTGTAATTGATCGTATCTAAAAAAACAAGAAAACAAAACAAAACAAAACAATGGTAAGACATTTGCCAGATGAAGCAACCATTGCCACTTGCCTTATTTCACTTGCATCACACAGGTGATAATTTGAAAATATGGGGGTGTATTTCTGTCACACCCAGTGTAATATTATATTATATGATACCATATGATACTTTATAAAATAATTAATTTAATTTGTTTTTAAATATCCGATAACTCTTATGTGTTATTTTGCCAAAAAAGAAAATAAAGGTAAAAACAGGTCTTAGCGTATTTGTTAATCGGCATATCAACTCCTTATGGGTTATTTATTGGCGAAATTTGATTTGTTTCCTAATGTTTGATTATAAAAACTATTTATATTTTCGACTTTCCACGACAATATTTTTAATCGAATTTTTTTATTTAACGATAATAATCATTTGTTTGCACACAGTTATATGGTTTCAAGTATTCCAATCAAATTCTAATAATTTAAAAACAATTTAGTCGTTTGTTTTATCTAACGGTACATCAACCCCTTATGGATTATTTAATGCCAAATTGGATAACTATTTGTATTTTCAGCGTTCAAGTGAACTCATTTTCATCGCAGTTTTTTTTTATTTGGTACACAGTAAGGAAGTCAATAATATCATACGATTTTATACAATATATTATTATACAATATATTATTATACAAATATTATAAAACATTATATATCATGATATAATATGCTATTATACAATGTATTATAATACAATATTATACACAAATATGTGATATATCATTATATATTATATTGTTATACAATATGTATTATACAATATATTATTATACAATATTATACAATATGCAATATATTATTATACAATATATTATTGTATAATATTATACAATATTATGCAGTATATTATTATACCATATATCATTATACAATATATCATTAAACAATATTATACGATATTTTATTATACAATATATTTTTATGAATATATTATTAAACAATGTATTATTATCCAATATTATACAATATTATGCAATATATTATTATACAATATATCATTATACAATATATTTTCATACAATATTATACAATGTTATATAATATAAAACATTTTATGTAATAATTATTTAAATTTTTAAAAGGAAATTCAGATAACTTTAGTATAATGCGATACAATATTGATAAACAGTTGTTAAGTTTAACGGCATATCAACGCCTCATAGGTTATTTAATGTCGAAATTTTATTCATTTGTAAATGGTTAATTATAATCATATTATAATCATATAACTTTCAATGCTCCAATAAAACCATTTTTTAAATCGCACATTTTTTATGTGTCACTCATTTAATTGGTATTAAGTATTCCTGTCAAATATTAATAATTTTTGCCATTACCACCCGGTCTACTATAATATGGAGTGATTCTCCCTACTAGGATTCTACACATTAATCAAATTGACCAGTTAAAAATAGTATTAGATAAAAATAGTTGCAACGATATAAGTGAGAAAATTATTTGCATTAAGAATATCTATTTGAAGGTATAAGTAAAAAGTTGGCGACCTAGGTCGAGGGTGACCCGAAAGCTCTCTTTTTAGTAGCTACTACAACGAGGTGTAGGGGAGGGCACTACTCTTTTCCCTGGATTGCTCCACTTGACCCTTGATACGCACCTTATAATACTTGCGTTAAGCAAGGAGGCATCAAGTACCATTTTAAAAGTCTTTGGTATGACTCAACCTGGGATTGAACCCCAGTCTCCCGGACCATTGGAAGGTATAATCGTTTACAAATACTTATAATAAGTTACTTAAAACTATATGCTTGCAAAAAAAAAGAAAGAAAAAGAAATGACTAAATTTGGGATTAAATAACCCCACAAGGATTGATCTGCCGGAAAACCAATCATACCAACCAAATCAAAATTGGTAATTCAACGTAGTTTCGCAACAAATTAATGGTAAATTCAACTGTTATCGTAACACGAGTCATTACTCAACATTGCACATGTTGTGTTAATCGCATATGAAATATTTTATTACGTAATAGAAACTAGCATCATGTTTTGTTTTGAAATTAGTACGGATCTGATGTCATGAATAATTTACGTATGACAAGTCATTGTATGGGAAACGCATGAGTGTTCGTTAATGGGCTAGAGGTAGACACATGAGACTTCGAGAGATACCAGTTTAAAGTCATTGGAAATATACACTCAAAGAATGTATATTGAGTAGTTTAGGACCTTAGTGAAACGGCTCACAACGGCTTAAGGTATCTCCTTTCCTCCACATACACACCATGTCTTTCTTTGAAGATCGGTTCATAGAAGAAAATAAAGGACAGAAGTGCTTAGTGACCAACGTGTCTTTTCTATCATCGGGATCAAGTGACAACCTACTTTCTATACTTCTTGCTATATAAAAGATTTGGCTAAGATCCTCACCCCCGCGAAAAAGAAAAGGTGTCCTGCGTATGTTACTAGACTGCATCTGATGTTAAGGCTCCAATTCTAGAGATTTGAAGAGTGTAGACTTCCTCTTCATTGCCAGTACTTCCAGGTCCACTCTGACCCGGAATGATAATACCTGTTAGGATCCCATTAATGCTTCAAATAGATCTGTTTAAATTTTTTTGGTATTGTATTGGACCATTTGCAAAAAAAAAAAAAAAAGAGAAAAATATTCTTAAGAAACAACTACAGAAAAATATAAATATGATCGAACAACGAACGCAATTTTCTAACCTCTAGGCCTAAAATAACCCTAGACAGGTTGACATGTCATTAAAAGTCAATCTATCAGTCAGCTGTGTCCATGTTTTTACTTAGTTGTAAAACCTAAAAGCAATTTAAAGATTCCGTCTCGAAACTTTTTGATCAAAGTTCGTATACGCCATTGTTTTTGTCTTACGTTGTGCTTTTACCATCATCATCACCTTCTTTAGTATTGTAATCATCATCATGATCACTTGGCCGCTGTCACCGCAACCATCGACAACATCATTATCGATGAAGTTAATCACTAGTCAGACCATTAGGCCTCGGTGAACTTTTCATTGTGAAACAGTGACGTCATCCCTATCAAGTAATCAGCCATTTTCTCTCCACAGTTGCAATTTATAGCTGTATAAGAAACTGCCAAAGTTATTGATCCAATCAAATAAGGAAAATGTCAGTCCGGGTGTCGGAATAATAAAAGAAAAAAAAAGGGGGGTAGAGCCCCAGCAGATACACCTCTTACCAAACGACATGGAATCCATACGTAAAGGTCTTCTCAATTAATCCTAATTGGAAGCTCTACAAGAAATTCACAACGAAGGAATTCATTTAACTAAGTAATGAGCTAAATCGACATAGTCATTTCCGAAAGCTTTGCTTAGTTTCTCAGAAGGCTAAAATCGAACTTACTAACAATGGTCTGCTAACCAAGCTCGTTCATCACACGTAAAATAACTCTGTCGGTGAGACCTGGAAAATGCAGACTGAATCCTCTGCAGAGAAGTCCCATACATGTACTGAGAGTAACACTAAACTGCATCTGATTGTGAGGCTCCAGCTCTGGAGTTCTGGTTTGTGTTGGGTACTCCTTCATTGCAATTACACCCAGGTCCTCTCTGACTGAGTGATGACAAATAGTTCTGTTTGAACATTATTATTATTATTACGGGACAAGAATAAGTGAAACCATATAATTGTATGCAAACAATTGGGTATTATCAAACAGAAATAGTTATTTTAAACTATAAAAAGTTGGCGACCGTAGTCGAGGGTAACCCGAAGGCTCATTTTCGATAGCTACTACACCAGGGTGTAGGAGAGGGCGCTACTCCATTCCCTGGATTTCTCCACTTTACCTTTGATCCGTGCCTTATAATGTTGAGTGTTAAACAAGGAGGCATCGAGTACCATTTTTAGAGTCTTTGGTATGACTCGACCTGGGATTGAACCCCGGTCTCCCGGGCCATTGGCGAACACTTAAAACAGTGTCTAGTTTAATGTAAACTATATAATTGTGTATAAATATTCGATAGAAAGCACTGCCTGTGGTTCTTCGGATACGCTGACTACTTTTTCTGCAGAGGAGTAAGAACCTACCCATCAAAAAAAAAAAAAAAAAAAAAAGAAAAAGAAAGAGTTTTCTCAGTATGACACTAAACTACATCTGATGGTGAGGCTTCAGTTCTGTAGCTTTGGTGAGCACGGAGTACACTTTAATTGTCACTACTCCCAGGTCCACTCTAAACCAGATTGATAGTATCAGTGAATGTCGTATCTGTGAGTCAAATAGATTTTTTTTAAATTACTAACATTGGATACAATACTCGAAGCCATATAACTAAATTATTAGTATTTGGAATTGTAACTTCAATACATAATTGCTTATTAACGGTTATTTTTGTTAGTTACTTGAAACCATATAACTAGTTCAAAGAAATGATTATTATTAAATAGGAATAATTATTTCAAACTATATAATTGAGTATAGATAATAGGAATACTTGAAACTATACAATCGTGTAAAAATTATTTGTATTAGATAAGAATACTTGAAATCATATGTGTGCGCGGAAAAAACTCTTAAGAAATAATAAGATATAAAATGTAAATGCAAAGTACAATGAACGTCATTCCCTAACCTCTAGGCATATAATAACCATAGACAGGTTGACGTGTCGTTAAAATCAATCAAAATACTTGGAGTAAGCAAAAAGTTCCAAAACTTCAAAAAAAGGTTTATTTTTTGTATTATATTTAGATTTGATCACCGTTCCTTGCGAAGTAGTTACCTTGTGCAGCAACAGAGTGTTCTCAGCGTTTCTTGAAAGCTCGGAATGATAATTGAAAATCCATTTGATTGAAATTTAAGGACTCTGTGTTTCTGGACGGATATTCTCAGTGGGATCAAAATGGCAACCGCTCAGCTTGATTTCTATCGCCACAGAGAATATTCCTTTCCCGTCATTGTTTCAAATCGAGGAGTCCTCGGTTACTTTGATAATGTTACTGGTGTAATAATTATTGTTGTAAGAGATGAGCACAGCGACCCAATTTCAAACCCTAAACAAGACTGTTTGCCTTACACAAAACTCTAATACACTTGAGTAATGTATGCTTGCAACTATTCTACCACCAGTGAGGCAGACTGGGCTCTTTAATCTTGGTATGGTAGCCAGCCTAGGAAAGGAAATACTCTGAATTCAATTTTTTTATTCCGCTTAAAAATCGGCATTGTATTACGAAGGGATTGGATAAAAACACACACACACATAAATTTATATATATATATATATATATATATATATATAGAATATAAAAGTAAGTAAAGTTGGCGACCATTGTCGAGGGCGACACCAAAGTTCCCTTTTCAATTGCTACTGCTCAGAGGTGTAGAGGAGGGCGCTTCTCATTTCCCATGATTGCTCCATTTTACCTTTTATCCGTACCTTATAATGCAGAGTGTTAATCAAGGAGGCATCAAGTCCTGTTTTTGAGTCTGTGGTATGACTCGGCCTGAGATTGAATCCCGGTCTCCCGGGCAACTGACATATACTCTCTCCACCAGACAATGAGCCGGTACAATGAATATAAAAACTCGCACCAATAAGCAATAAAGAATCAAACACAACCCATGTGGACTACCAGCGAAATGGTCGAATGCTCTTGGGCTAGTATGGGCCACTTTCTTTACCACCTTGACCCAGACATAAGGGAAATAAGAAGAAGACTTGAACGTCTTCACTCAAAGAGCCTAAAAAGAAAATACTCCGTGGCCTTCAACAGAGCTTGCTTATATATATATATATATATATATATATATATATATATATATATAATAAAGAGGTGCAAATGATAAATTCAAATTATATCCTTCCTTGTCAATACAATTAAACAGTGGTCATTTGAAAGTATATGAAACATTTTACAGAAATAATTTCTGATAAAAATTCAACGAATGACTATGTGCCAAAACGACAAACGCAGAAAATTGCAAATAAAATAACCCTTCATGGGTTGACATGCCGTTAAAATCAATCACTCAATCAATCAATCAAAACAGTAAGCATTCATCTTGAACTTTATTATGGGGAAGAAGGAGAACCCACGGGGAATCAAATTACGGTCAAGCAAGCGGATATAGAGCGACGATCGTACTGGTGTAGAAAAAAAGTTCGCGCATCCTCAAAGCACTGACAGCGGTCTCGTTGTCAGGTTGGAACACCTAAGTCCCATCGTACCACAGGTCGTCCGTTGTAAAATGTTCTCTTTCTCAGACGTTTCACAACTGTCTGGCCCTGGGAGACAATTTTACGGCGCACAAACCTGTCAATTGTTTGTGACTGTTATGCTAATTTGTGCTCGCAGCGGCGGCAAGCAGGAATTAGCTTGACGTTCTCCTCGCCAACAAGAATTCAAAGTAATCAAATTTTCTCTTGGAAATATCGTGGTTTATACGAAACGCGAATTGAATTGAACGAAATGCGAATGCTAAATTCCCTGACGATTCCTTTGATTCGCACTTTGAAAACGTTTTGTTAAGTACTGACTTTCTGGACTTTACTAATAATCATTTCAGCTACAACTTGTCCAGGTCCCGGGCTTTGAGTGTCTTTAAGGATTTTGTAAATATTCAGCAATTCTGAAATAAGGAAACTAATATAGTAAAATTCAGTTCTGAGTTTTGGAAGAGGGGTAAGATATTTATATTTTGAAATGGTTACGTGTTAGATTCTCACTTGTAAGCCTCGTTTTGTATTTCTACGAATTAATTGAATAGTCACTATTTTAATAGTGGTTTTCAAAGTTTGTTAGAAACTTAAAACTGTCATTTTTCAAATTTTCAAGAAGAAGAAGGTTTTCTCAAAAAAAGAAGAAGAAGGTTTTCTCAAGAAAAGAAGAATAAAAACAAGAAAAATACTTATTCTTGTTCTTCTCAAAAGAAAAAGACTCGTCAAGTCTTCGAAGAAGAAGAAGAAGAAGAAGTCTCAAGTCTTCCTTGAAGAAAGATAGCGAGAAGAACAAGAACAACAATTCTTCTCAAAAGACGAAGTCTTCTCAAAGGAATAAGAAGTCTTGTCAAAAGGTCTTCTCAAAAGAAGAAGAAGAAGAAAAGAAGAGGAAGAAAACAGCCACTTCAAAATCAACTTGATAAAAAAATACTAGTCAAAATTAATGGTTAGCATTGCTTCATCTCAAGAGAAAAACGATAAAAAGATGCAATTTTGAAAGTTTGGCAATATTCCCATTTTTGTATTCAATAAGCTATCTAATCAAGTTTTCTCTGTCTGTGTATTTATATGTAAATGGGTGTCTCTGTACAAGTTGGATTTTGTTAATAATTACCTTTCACCGTCAAAAAACAAGTTTCAAAATATCGTCAGGTTGAAATATCAGTTGGATAAAAAGGGGGCTGTCATAAGCTGTTATGAAGTTCATTTTTTAAAATATTAAGTGGAACGTATTTTGATTTTGGGCTGAAAGATACAAGCAGTTTCTTCGTTTCTTTCACCCTGTTAACTCGTGCTCTCTAAATCCCTTGCATAATGAAAATATTCTATCTTCTTTAGAAACAAAAAAAGATGCAGTAGATACTGATTACAAGTGTTCCATTCCGAACTTTAAACTATATTGACACTCAAACCCAGAACTTTGGGGAATGTGGAGAAACCCTTTATTGCCATTACTCCCAGCTCCACTCTGACCGGAGTGGTAGTACCTAATATGGTCCTATCTATGGGTCAAATAGAACTGTTTGACATTTAAACTGTGTGCAAACAAGTGACTGGTGTTTAACTGAATGGTTACTGATAGATAGCAATACTTGAAACCACTTCACTGTGTGCAAATAAATGATTATTAGTGAATAGAATTATTAGTGTTATACTGCAATAATTGAAGCTATTTCACTGTGCAGAAACAATAGCAATATCAGAGTGCAAACAAATTAATTGCACCTCATTTAAAAGTGAAATTACCTTAAGACTATTCACTTACAAATCGCGTATGTATATCCATTTAAATGTACGCAAATGACTGATGTTAAATTATTACTGTTACATAGCAATAGTTAAGTGTATGCAAAAGAATGAGATTAGGCTCACTAAAATATGCCATAAACCCTACCAAAACCAAATCATATATATCTAATATATATGTTTAAGACCAGACCATTGGCTTAATGAGCAGAATGTTCGCCAATGATCCGGGAGACCAGGGTTCAATTCCAGGTCGAGTCATACCAAAGACTCAAAAATGGTACTTGATGCCGCCTTGCTTAACATTCAGCATTATAAGGTAAGGATCAAGGGTAAAGTGGAGTAATCCAGGGAATGAAATAGCGCTCTCCCCTATACCTCAGTGTAGTAGCTATTGAAAAGGGAGCCAACGGGTCACCCTTGACTAAGGTCGCCAACTTTACTCGTATATGTATAAAGAGGATTTGTCATTAAATAACCTACAATGGTTGATATGCCATAAAACCAAACCCATCAAACTAAGTGAAATATTTAGTATACGTTTTCGTTATTCTATCAAGTTATCGAGATGGCATGATGTTTAATTTCCCTCCATAGAATACCTCAGAGCAATAAGACTTATTCAACGGTTCTTATATCCCACACTGTTCCAACTGCAAAGACTCATAATGCCCTGCTTCTCAATCGTATCCAACCTGAGGTTGAAAAAGAGTCGGGAAAAATCAGAAGGATTTTCGGGAAAAAAATCATCTGCTACTTCTGAGATTCTGACCATTCGTCGAATCAACCAAGTAGTGCGTGTAAAACATCTCTAGTCAACACCTTCGTCTGCAGATCTCTCCAAGGTATTTGATTCCATAGACAGAAGAAAGACGATGCAAAAACTTTTTTACATATGTTTTTAAAAGAATCTCTTAATGCTACAATACTGATTTATTAGGAAACGAATGCCAGTGTTTATATACCTGATGGTGACTACTTT
>CAUZXS010000868.1:85000-135000 GCA_963585895.1 Sepioteuthis lessoniana | reverse complement strand
CAGCCCAGTCTCCCCTTCGGGAGATAACATTTTAAATCAAAATAAGAGTCTTTTTTTTTGTTATTTGATAAACTTTCTCAAAAAATGGATTAAATCACAACCAATATATATATATATATATATATATATATATATATATATATATATATATATATATATATATATCAAAGCTCTATGGCATATACAGTCTCTGGATCTGTGGGTAGCATGCATAACAGTGCTTTTGTTTGGTAGTCAAGTGGTGAATTTATACGTATTATCATAAGTGATCGGTTGTGAAAAAATAAGACATTTGGTAGATGGAGCTACCATTGGCACTTGCCTGAGTTTATTTGTAACACATCAGTGGAATTTCTCATTATTCATTGGTGAGACCAGAACGTAGAATATATATATATATATATATATATATATATATATATATATATATATATATTAAGTATTATTCAGGAAAAAGATATTCGTATTGGAAAATTAATTCCAAGATGACTTCAAAAATCAATTTTAAAATGCAAACATGCACATTGCTATGTTAAGTTTCACGAATTCCTGATTATCTTCGAGAAACTGGCAACAGCACTGTACATGTTTATGCTTTAAAATTCACCCGTACAGATTTCTTTAAGTTAATTTTGAAGTTATTTTTCATAAAAAGCAGATCTAACATTTTAAGAATTATAAGGTCTGCTGAAATATTATCACAAAAAATATGAGTGATTTTTAAGGTTTTTCTTTTATATGAAATTATTGGTTCTGTCTTTTAATTTGTTATTATTTTACTTTGAGCTCTCTATTGCATTTTGAATTACATGGATATTGAGGAAAGAAAATCCTAAAATAGAATCGTTCCCACCATCGGCTGACTTTGCTTTGGATAATATATATATATATATATATATATATATATATATATATATATATATATATATATATATATATATACTAGAAAAAAAACCCGGTTCGGGCAAGTGATTGCTCAATATATATATAAGATTTTTCAAATACTTGATGCTTTCGTTAAGGAGAGTCGATATAAATTTAAGATATATAAATGTTCACAGTATTAAAAACTGCCTGTGACTCCGAGTTTCATGTATAATGGGCTGCACGATCGTCAGATATATATATATATATATATATATATATATATATATATATATATATATATATATATATATATTTGCTTATTTCAACCTCGGAAGTGTATATGTCATCAAATGAGGTGAAGATTATATTCTTCGTCGAAATAAATTTATACTGGCACTTTACCTGTGGTTTAGTTTTCTTCCAGTTACACTATATGCACTCTGTATGTGAGTTTTCTTATATACAACCTGAAAGGCATATATAATAATAGTCATACATTGAGTACTCCCATAGATTTATACGAAATCCGTCATATATTCTATATACGAATTTTCCACATCTATAGTCTTTGAACACCTACTGGATATCACTGATATATATATATATATATATATATATATATATATATATATATATAAGTTATTGGTACATATAAATTTATACAGACAAATAATAAGAGACATATGCAATTAAGGAGATAGCAATAAATGGGAAACAATTATTGGAATCGCAAGGGCCCTTTCATCTGATATTTGTCAAGCGACAGCATCAGAAGTCGTTTCAAACAATGTAAATAGATTAATTTGATTAAAAAGGGGCGAAGATGAGAATGGTAGCAAGACCAAAGGGGAAAAATAATTAAAACCACTCGAAGTCAAGCAACAGTTATCTCCAAGTAAATTTAAGGAGCGCTAAAAATTTCGCTTGCACAGAGTTGGGTTATAAAATAGGATGTAAAGGGCCTCTAGGACAACTAAATATTTTTTGTCCTAGCTAATATATATATTTGATTAAACTATATAGACGTCCTTTGTCTACACATTTTTGAATTTATCCTTTCGAGTCGCTGAATCAATTTTATGGAATCCGGCGGGAATTGGTTAATAAACACCCCATAATTGATTGGTTTCCTAGTACTTTCTGTCCGGTTTGGGGCCATCATCAGTAGTGTGTATATTGCTAAAACGATGTGACCGTTGTATATACATTACTACTTTGTAAGTGTTGAGCATTTATTATTTATACTCGTGTGTTGTAGTATTTATTTTAAAATTTGGTTCTATAAGCAGCAGTAGCTAAAGACATTTAAGTACATTAGTAATAGACTTGAAATTGATTCTTTTGTGTTTAGGTAGTTTCTTTCTGATATGGTGCACTTCGAAAATCTGTAATTTTTGCTTGTTATTTTGCTGTTCTAATATTGTGTTTTCGGTAAGAATTTTCCGATATTCAGTTTTTTTAGCAGGAATGTACTAGGGAACCAATTAATCGTGGAAGGTTTATTAACCAATTCCCGCCGGATACTATAAAATCGATACAGCAATTCGAAAGGATAAATAGAAAAATGTGTATACAAAGGATGTCTATATTGTTTAATCAAATATATATCAACGAAGAAATGTTGCCCAAATACACACCGACACACACACGTGCATATATATATATATATATATATATATATATATATATATATACACGCATATTTGCAGTTTATATAGAATATTTTATCTACTTTTTATTCTTTAAAGAAAACATTGTCGATCATCATTATGTCATTCTTGCAGGTTTTTCATACCGATTTTAACAAGCTGTTTTCCACTGAAGTGAGAGTTACAGCAACTCTCCTCAAGTCATCAAGACTCATCTAAACATTTTAGCCGATCTTAACAATGCTGTGGTCTGGAGGGTTCTTCCTCTGATTTCAAATTCTTTTCCTTTTTTTTACCAAGTTTTGGGGAATTATTACAAGTGCACCAACTACAAATCGATACTACCAATTATTAATTATTCTCCCTTGTGAGTTTTTTCACATCAGCGTTAGCTAATAGTTTTCCTTAGGAGTTTGAGAAACAGCAAGCCTTCAGGACTTTTCCCTGTATTCTGGTCGATCTCTCGCATCGCTTTCTTTTAATTTTACTCGGTGGTCGGCTGGTTGTCTTTTTTTGCTGACTATGACTTGGTTTGGTTGTCTGGCCGAGATTAAGTGATCGGTTTGTATCTCAAACTCCCAGAGATATTTATGCGTCTCATTTTACAGGACGGATACTGGGTTGTGCATATAAAACTTATTCGTTATTTAAATTTCTTGCATAATTCCCTGTGGATTACCTTTCCCATTCAGTCGTGTAATGTCTTATACTCTTTTTGCACTAATTTTCTGCTTTCTCATATTAAGTGATTGACAGTTTCGTCTCTATTACCAGATAACCTACATTTGCTATTTTGTTGCGTCTTATCTATTTTTGCTTTAACTTACTTTGTCCTTATGACGTTGTTTCGTGCTACTATTAGAAGAAATCTCGTTTCTCTCTTAAGGTTTCCTTTTCTTAGCCAATGCCAAATCTTGTGTGAGATTCCGCGTGTTTGTCGCTTGAAATATCAATACAGTTGTTGTACTTCCCATTTTTGTTTTTTAGTTATTGTTGTTCTGCTGATGTTTGTGTTGTTTGTGTTGTTTGTGATGGCTGTACTTAATCTTTCTTTGCTCTTTTTATGTTGTCTTCGAGTTGTATCGATGAATCGACGCTGTCTTTTATGCTAGCGATTCCTCTTCCTCATTCTTTACTTGACACATGCGGTCTGTTTATGTCAACGTTGGGATGTAATGCTTTATGCATCGTCATTAGTTTTCTTGTTCTCTGGTACATTCATTGAAGTCCTTTTCTCGTCTTCTTCAAGAATAGTCCCGAGTAACTAACAAAGGGGACAGCCCAGGTGTTTATTCCTTTGATGAGATTTCTGCTATATTGTTTAGTTTCGAGTAGTTTCCTCGTTCTCTTGAGATATTCTTTTTAAATTTTTTCTTTCATTTCCACTTGTTTGATGGTGTCCGCTTCCAGTATTCCAAGTACTGTTAAATTTTACTTTTAATTGGTTTGGTAGTTCCATTTCTTCCGTCATTTGCCGTTTTCCGCTTTTCATTATTAACAAGGCACATTTTCCTATGACAAATTCCACTCCTATATCTTCACTGTACGTCCTCACTACCTGTATTTGGGCTTCCAATTCGTTTTCATTGTTGGCAAACAGTTTAATATCGTCCATGAACAGTAGGTGATTGATCTTTTCTTGCGATTTAGCAAGTTTATAATAATGATAATAATTATAATAGGACAAATGGAACCATCCTAACTACAGCATTATTAAGATCGGCCAGAATGCTGAGAAGAGTCCTGGAGACTTGAGAAGCCATGCTGTCACTCAAACTACAGTGAGAAACTATCGGCTAAAGCTGATGTGAAAATCCAAAAATATGTTCGATGAAAAGATTAGCGGTTATAGCTGAACTTCTCTTGCTTGATTTTTGTTCAGAAGATAAAGTGTAATACTTATAGGTATTTGATACATTTAAATTTCTTGGAGGCGTTCGTAGTTTAATGGTTACCTTCGTTGGAAATAGAATCGGCGACATGAATTCAAATTCTGGATGAGGCTGTTTGCATTTTTCATTACGCTTATTTTATTTCTTTGTAAAAAATACAAAGAAGGCACAAGGCCTTGAGGTTTTTGGGGAGGGGAAGGGAGCGGTCTTGCTTTTCTATGTATTCTAAAGGGAGCCTAGCTAGCCACATTCGCCGACCCATTCAACAGTACAATATATAACCATTCATCCCTCATCATGTGCGCAGCAGACACCAAAATACCACATTTGCTCTATGATAAAGCCTACTTAAAACCCGTAAGTGGTATATGATTTTTATTTACAAAATATGATTTATGTACAATGAAGTGATTTTTTCATTACGCTTATACCCATGGGAAAGGTATGAATGCAATTATTCTCCCTCCACCTATCGGTAAATAGTTGGTCAAACTGCCTCTTTGATACTGGTATGGCAACTAGTCTGGGAGAAGGAAAATTCTGATTTCAAACCTTCTAAACTCCGCTTAAAATGCGGAGGGATTGGTAAATATATCTATTTGAATTTCTTCTGTTTTCTATATTAATTCTATAATTTTCGAAATTTTTGATCTTCATGTCTTATTTGTTTTGATTTATTTTCCCGCAAGTCTCGTTTTACCTAATCAACATTGTTAAGGCAACTTATCGTAACATAGATAAATGTTACATACGAGTTTGTATCAGACTTTGCCTCATCTTCTAAATTTGAACACCTGAATTCTTCTAATCTCAACATCTAGAAAGTTCCAACACCTTAACTAAAATCTCATCTCTCTCCGGTCCCATACTATCTCAGGAGATTCCCAGTCACTGATATCTTTCCAAATATCTAGAGTTGTCAATCTTAGAACATTAAAATCTATGCTAATGAAAGGGTAAAATGTCAACTAGTCCTTTGAGTAGACTGTTCTATCTAAAAAGGCAATAATGACCATCATCAAATCGCAATGCATTTTCATTGTATAATCTAGTAATGGATTTTAGTCTGACTATAAAATTAGCTGTAAAGTTCTGTTGGCAGATGAAAGAAAGTGGACTGGTATATAAAACCTTTTGGAAGTAAATGAGATTTATGTTGGCATAACAGAAGATGAGGAAGAACTATTTAGAGACAAATATTTTGGGGGATAAATCGAGTTTGAGTTTAAGATGATGTCTGTAAAATCAGTACAGAATAGGATTTTGTCTGGAATTGTAATTAGACTGTTCACTATCAAATATGCCATTGTTTTGTGTAACATGTATACATGTGTGTATGTGTGTGTATGTGTGTGTGTGTTTACGTTTATAGCTTTTAAGTTAAATCAGGGCATAAACTGAAGCCTGCGTAAGAGAGACAAAGAGAGAGGTGGAGATGGTTGTATACTTCAGCTAAAACTTCACAAACTAGAAATAAGTGGCCCAGTCGGTGGGTGGGGTGGGGTTGCAGAATACACCAAGGGCATCTGTGCAGAGGAGTAAGATTCCCCCAACAAGTGTCATGTGGCCCAGTCGGCGGGGGCTGCAGAATACACCGACTGCATATGTGCAGAGAGGTAAGATTTCCTCATCGAGTGTCCTAGATATGACACTAAACAATCTGATGGCAAGGCTTCAGTAATGCTTGAGCTTTGGGGAATGCAGAGTACCTCTTTATTGCCATCGCTCCCAGGTTTACTCAGGGCCGGAGTGGAAGCAGCTGATAGGGTCCTATCTATAGGTCAAATAGAACTAAACAATTTACTTATGCTAAACTAAATTGTTTGAAATAGAACTGTTTTTACTTTTAACTCAGTAAATAAGTGACTGATGGTTAATTGAATTGTTACTGATATATAACAATACTTGGAACCATGTAACTTCGTTGATTAAACTGAATGGCTTGAAAGAGAAATATTTTTACATTTAAAATGTGTACTTATGTTAAACTAAATTGTTTGAAATAGAACTGTTTATGTGTATGAAAATGGATTTGGCATTAGATAACTAACAATGATTGATATGTCATAAAACCAAACTAAACCAAACCAAACTAAAAATAAGGAAAAATCGGGAGAAATCAAAGGTTTGTTTTTACTTAAACATTTAAATGTCTCCACTCGTCTTATTATTTCCAAGTCCTCTAGTCCCTGTATCAATCCTTTGTTAACGGTACCAAGAGCACCAATCACAATTAGTACTATCGTCACTTTCATGTTCCAAAATGTTTTTCAATTCCCTAGCAAGGTCGGGGTATTCATCCTTCTTTTCACTTTCTTTCAATTTTACTCTGTGGTTAGTCGGGACTGCAAAGTTCACAATTCGGCAAGTTCTCTTTTTGTGGTTGTTGTTGATTATCAATAGGTCTAGTCATCTGGCCGAGATTAGGTGATCCGTTTGTGTCTCAAAATCCCAGAGGAGTTTGTGCGTCTCATTTTCCAGGACAGATTCTGGGTTGTGCATATAGCATATGTTCGTATCGTCAAATTGAAATTTCTTGCAGAATTTCCGGTCGATCCTCTTGACCATTCATTCTGTGCTAATTTGCTTATTATTATTATTATTATTTGCTATTTATTACCAATGTTAACACGCTGTAAACTAATATATGAAGTTGCAGTCGCCCCAAAATAAATCCACTTCCTGAATGTATCCGCTCTGTCGGCCAGGCTTAGAAAATACTGACTGTATCTCCTCGCCCTTATAGATGGGTAAGATCACCCCCCCCATCAAAAAAGGGTGTCCTAGGCGTGACACTAAACTCCATCTGATGGTGAGGCTCAACTATGAGCCAGAATAAGTAGTACTCATTAGAGTCCCATTTAGAGTTCAAATAGATCTATTTAAACATTATTTGTATTCGATAAGACCTTGTGCTAACAAACAAATAAGACAAAACAAAATAAAACAAGCAAAAACAATAAACAAACTGTAAAAAAAAAACAATCAAATAAACAAGACAACTACTCAAAAAAATGTTAATATGAACGTGCAATAAATGCGATTCCCTAACCCCTAAACATAGAATAACCCAAGATGGGCTGACATACCGTTAAAATCAATCAGTCTTGTATAATTTAGGCTATTTTATTTTTAGTAATAGAGTTTCAATGCTTCATGAGGATAGGATTCTCTCTGGCGTAATGGCTAATGCATTAAACTGTGGCCTCGACGTGAATTCGAACTCCAGTCGCACAATTACATTTACTTTGGGACTAATGCCCTTGAGAAATATATGGACCCCTTAATCTCCCCCAATACGGGTTAAATATCATCACTACTGTTCTTCAACAAGGATGGCTTTGGCATTAAATAACTCAGATTTATCAAACAAAGAAACAAACGAGAGAAATCAATGCTCTGATGGTCGATCAAAAATTTATAAGTCTCACCAAGAAAGAAGAGCCAGAGATGAATATTTTTGTTGAGGTAACACACCATCACATCTTATAAAAGTTAGACGAACCAGACACGCAGAACACTGCTGGAGAAGCAGAGACGATGTACTCCTATGGACCCCCACATATCACCGAGCAAAAGCAGGACGACCAGCTCGAACATACATACAGCAGCTATGTGAGGATACGGGATGTAGCTCCGAAGACCTGCCGGAGGCGATGAATGATGGGGAGAAGTGGCGAGAGAGGGTCAGGGATATCCGTGCTAGCGGCACGACATGATGATGATGATGACATCTTATAAAACTAGAATAATCAATTCAGATTACTGTCGTAATTTCTGTTCAGGTGAGTCCCATACAAAAATGAGATGTGTTCGACAAATCTGAAATCTGGGTAAGGATTAGTACTTTTTGAACGACGCTCGACTATTGTTCAGTTATGAATAATGCTTAATAATATTTGTTTTGGTTTAATGTTCCACAAAAAAATAAATGAATGAAATTATATTATTTTTAATTTAGGAGAAAATAAAATTCTTATAACCAGTTGGTATTTAATCGATGCAGTATTATAATTACACCTTGCTCAGTATTGGGAGTTATAGAAAGAAAGAAATAAAATGAAGAAAAATATGGAAAGAAGGAAATGAAAAAAAAAATTTTAGAAAGAGGGAAATAAAAAGAAGAAAATATGGAAAGAAGGAAACAAAATGAAGAAAAATTTGGAAAGAAGGAAATGAAAAGAGGAAAAATATAGAAAGGAAATAAAACGAAGAAAATATGAAAAGAAGGAAAAAAAGAAGAAAAATATGGAAAGAGGGAAATAAAATAAAGTAAAATAGGGAAAGAAGGAAACAATAGGAAGAAAAATTTGGAAAGAAGGAAATTAAAAAAAAAAGAAAAATATAGAGAGAAAGAAATAAAAAGAAGAAAAATATGGAAAGAAGGAAATAAATAAAGAAAAAATATAGAAAGAGGGAAGCAGAAAGAAGAAAATATGGAAAGGAGGAAATAGAAAGAAGAAAATATGGAAAGAAGGAAATCAAATGAAGAAAAATATGGAAAGAAGGAAACAAAATGAAGAAAAATTTGAAAAGAAGGAAATGAAAAGAGGAAAAATATAGAAAGGAAATAAAATGAAGAAAATATGAAAAGAAGGAAATAAAATGAAGAAAATATGAAAAGAAGGAAATAAAAAGAAGAAAAATATGGAAAGAGGGAAATAAAATGAAGAAAAATAGAGAAAGAAGGAAACAATAGGAAGAAACATTTGGAAAGAAGGAAATAAAAAAAAGAAAAATATAGTGAGAAAGAAATATAAAGAAGAAAAATATGGAAAGAATGAAATAGAATAAAGAAAAAAAAGATTGTATTAAAAAGAAATGATTACCGGAAACTGAAAAGAAGACATATTAAGTAATTTACGAAGCTCTTTGCTTCGATGTGGCACAAGGCCGAATGAAAAGAAAACATATTAAGGCTAAAGCAAGAAAATACGATAAAAATAGTGATGTAAACTAAGATAAGAATAAATGAAGGAAAATGTAAGAAAAAATAGAAGAACATTGAATTGAAAAGTACTTAATATTAAAGGAGGACAAAACATTTATCTCGAAAAACAGAAGTATCGATAAATAAATGAAAAAAAAAGAAAGTAAAGAAGAAAAATGAATGAAAATTTTTTTAAATAATATATTTGAAAAGTGAGATTCCTTTCAAGGAATAAATAACTGAATAAATGAAATAAAATAAAAAGTGAAACCAGAAAAATAAAAGTTCCAATAATTGAAGAAAAAAGAAAAAAGAAAAAAGAAAGCGAATGTCAGTTTAAAAAATGAATGAAAAATTCTAAAAATATCAAATTTTAAAGGTGGGGTTCCTCCCTCCACTTTTTTATATATATAATATAAAAATGAAAAAGGAAAATAAAAAAAATGATCTCAGAAAAAGATAAAGAACCAATTGATGAATGAAAAAGAAAGAAAGAAAGAAAGAAAGAAAGTGAAAAAATAATGAAAAAGCAAAATAATATCAAATTAGAAAGGTGATGTTTCCTTTAAAAAAAAGTGAAGATAAAATAAATAAGAAAAGAGATAAATAAAAATAAAAATAAAAGTGACCCCAGAAAAAAATAACAGTTAATGAATGAAAAAAAGAAAAAGAAAAAGAAAGTGGGTTAAAAATAAATGAATTATTTCAAAAACAATAGATTTAAAAGGTGATCCCTTCAATATGCTGTATATATAGTTATTTACTAAACTTAGCTTAGATGTGGCACAAAGCCAGAATTATGGAAGGCTCATTGAGAATCGAACTCACTAGCAAT
Source organism: Sepioteuthis lessoniana (assembly GCA_963585895.1). Taxonomy (NCBI): domain Eukaryota; kingdom Metazoa; phylum Mollusca; class Cephalopoda; order Myopsida; family Loliginidae; genus Sepioteuthis; species Sepioteuthis lessoniana. Next base: position 124,827 of record CAUZXS010000868.1, on the reverse strand, counting down.
AGTCCGCTAATCAAGCTTGCTAACACAGGTTTTTTGTTGGATAGCCATCTTGTTCTTCTTCGTCTTGCCGTTGCTTCTCGGAGTCATATTGTTCTTGCGACTCCAGCGATGTTCTTTATTGGCTGCTCTATTTTCTTCGTTTGGATCAATAACAAATACGAACTCTTCTTTTCTCATGTACACATATAACTTTACTCATTCCATATATATTACTGATGCCGTACGCAAGACGGGAGCGCCGGACCACGGATGTAAAGGTCCTGTCTCGGTTGACTAACTTAAAGTAGAAATCTAACTTCTACGATTTTAGTTACCTGACTTTACAATCGTCGAAAAACAGCCAAGATTTCATCTGTCCTTATGGTGAATATTTGTCATTTACACTAAGTTGACTCATGCTATTTTCCCATCCGTTTTAACGGTTATTTGAAATGCACAGTACTTGTTAAATGAAATCTTCAGTCAATCTATTATTTAACAAATAGATAAAGAATAAAACTATTAAACAAAAATAACAAATTAATGAGTGAAAAATGAAAGAACGAAAGAAAAAAAAGTGAGTGAAAAAAATGAATGAATGAAAAATTCCAGAAACATCAAATTTGAAAGATGGTGTTCCTCTTCAAAAAATAAGTAAAGTCAGCGACCTTAGTCGAGGGTAACCCGAAGGCCCCCTTTTCAATAGCTACTCCATCGAGGTGTGTGTGGGGGGCGTTACTCCTTCCCCTGGATTGCTCCCCTTTACCCTTAATACGTACCTTATAATGCTGAGTGTTAAGCAAAGAGGCATCAAGTACCATTTTTAAAGTGTTAGGTATGACCCAACCCGGGACTGAATCCTGGTCTCCCGGTCAAAAAATAAATGACTCAATAAATAAAGAAAATAAAAAGTGAAACGAGAAAAACGAAAGTACCAAAGAAGAAACGAAATGCAAGAGATAAAAAGCGAAAATAACTTTTTGAAAAATATTGAATATGAAAGGAGGTCTAAAAGAGGGAAGAAGAAGGAAAGCCAGAAAAAACTAAAACACAAAGGAATCCGAGAAAATAAATGAAGAAAGACCTAACAAAGACAATGGTATTCAAAAGGCAGAAATCCTAGTGTTCCATTAAGGAAGAAAGAAAGACAATTCCACCGAGAAGGAATCCTGGTTTTCAAAAGCCAAAGAACCGGCCTTCATCTTGTGAAAGACGAGGAAATCCGAAAGATAATAAAGAAAACAAATGAGGGAATTTCAGCCGCCCAGGACTCATAATTCATTTAGAGTTGTTGATTGCGGAACTTATCGCCAGCCACCCAACCACGAACAACATCTAAACTTCAGCCACATTTACCATTCCATTTCAATAACGGAAGAACCTTTCTGCGCATGCTCATCCCCTGTGATGTTTGGTTATCCCTCATAAACTCATAATCTAATTAACTGTGTTTGTTTTCCAACAGAAAGATTCAAAGGTCAGTGGGTCGACAAAAAAAAATCAATGCTTTATTATTATTATTATTATTATCATACTCCTTCTGAGTTTTTTTACGCCTGAGTTAACAACTGGACTTTCACTGGAGTCCAAGTGACAACAAGTCCCCTCTGGTCTCCAGGATTTTTCTGAATATTCGAGCCGATCTTAATGTTGTAGTTAGTGTACCTCCGATTTCAACTCTTCCAATCTCATTTCCAAACATTTGGAGACCGTTCCAAGCGCACCTATTACGATTGATACGGTGTAATGGTTACCGTCCTAGGAAATGGACACGGCGACACGAGTTCAAATCCTGGACGAGACTGATTGCATTTCACATAGCACAAATACCCTTGGGAAAGGTATGAATCCAATTATTCTCCCTCCAGCTATGGGTAAATAGTAGGGCAGACTAGGTTCTTCAGATTTGGTGAGGCAACTAGTCTAGGAGAAGGAAAACTCTGAATTCAAACCTGTTAAACTCCGCTTAAAAATTGACCTTGTGTTACATCCTGCCCGAGCGGAGGGGTTGGTAGATATGATTACGATTGATATTACCGTCACCTTCATGTTCCACAAATTTCTTATTTCTTTAGTAAAGTCTAAGTACTTGTCTCTCTTATTGCTTTCTTTGATTTTCCCTCTGTGGTCCATTAGGACGGTAAGTCATCTAAACGGAAAGTTCTTTTTCTTTTTTCTTAATGTTTACTAAGTTTGATCTTCTGGTTGGGATTAGATTGTCTGTTTGTATCTCAGAATCCCAGAGAATTTTATGTGTCTCATTGTCTTAGACAGATTCTGGTTTGTGCAGGTACCATTCGGTAGTAAGATCAAATTTCAATTTCTTGTACAATTCTCTGTGGAATTATTATTATTAATTCTTTGTCTAATAAAGATAATAATAATATTAGACAAACAAAACATGCGGGACACTGCTGGGGAAGTAAGGACGAACTCATAAGCGACATTCTCCAATGGACCCCTCACACGAACGATCAGGTGTTGGACGACCTGCTAGAACTTATCTACAACGGCTCTGTACGGACACAGAATGTAGTCTAGAGGACCAGCTAGAAACGATGGATGATTGAGACGGATGGCACTATTATAATCACCCAAGTTGTTCTATTCCTGAACGAAGCTGTTTGCATTTCCCATAGCGCCAACAATCCTCGGAAAGGTATTCTCTTTCCATCTATGGGTAGGGCAGAGTAGGGTCTTTAACGTTGGCAAGGCAACCCGTCTAGGAGAACGAAAACTCTGAAATCAGACTAGATGTAGACTTGGAGAGGGGTGGGCTCCACCAGGCCATTCCTGCCCAAGAAATGCAACAGGAATTGTTCCCCTTTTCCAACCAAAACCAGGTTACTGGGCCTGTGATAGAAAGCAAATTAACAGCCTTACTTTTAATAAAATGATGAGATACCTTTAATCATTAACAAATATCTGTGTCCTGGATTGGTTGGGGAGCTCAGATGATGAGTATCTGAAGAACACAGAGCTAAGTATTCAAAGGATGAACAGAAATAGAGATGCAACAACGCACTTGGAGCAGGATGGGCTCGGCCAGGCTATTTTTGCAACTACAATTTCATCTTTTTATTCATTCACTGGTCCCGTCAACTGGTTCGCTCGTATAGTCGTGTCTTGAATAGATGAAACCCTAACAAGTACGCTCTCTCTCCCGGTCTGCGTGAAACTGGGAGTAATAGCAATAAAGGGATACTTCACACTTCCCAGATTTCTTGAATGAAATATTACCATCGCATGTCGCTTTGTGTAAGAAACCAGAGGCCTGTGTGTTAGACAATGCAACGCTTAGTAAATAGTAATATCACGACCTCAATAGAGAAGTTATTCTCTATGTGAAGTAGTGCAAATAAAGAATTCTTTATTCTGAATTGCTGGAACCCGGCCAAATTTTCCAATGCGTCATTTAAACATTTCTGCGCAGTGTCAAAAAATGGTAGAGAAATAACCCTTTCTGAGGCGAAGAAGTCGACCGATAATTACGTCATCCAAATAACCTCTTACCCACAGTTAAAGGGGAGCAGAAACCACCTACTGCGTTGTACTGAAGGTAGATAAAGTTGGCGTCACCGCATAAGATTTGAACTTGCCACTCTGGGTCTATACAGATGGGTTTGGCGAATGAAGGCAATTTTAATGCAAGCAGTGTATATTTTCGTGGTGCAAATATAACGCATGAAAACCGTTTGATACTTGCAGAGGGGTATTCTGAGCACAACACTAAATTGCTTCCGGTGTTGGGGGCACGAGTTCTAGAGCTTTGGAGAATGTGCCATAACTCATTGCCATAACTCCCAGGTCCACTCTGACTCAAAGTGGTAATATCTCTTAAAGTTCCATCGATAGGTCAAACTGACCTTTCTAAAACGTTTTCGTATTAGATAGGAGTACTTGATAGAATATAACTGTGCCCAAATCTTTTGTACTAAAACAGTCACATGACGGTATACTTGTTTATTATTATCATTATTATTATTATTATTGTTACCAAATGCTACTTGAAACCATACAAATGCTTACAAATTAATAAGTTAGATTGGGATACTTCGAACCTTATAACTGTGTGCAAACAAATAATTACTATTAAATTGGAAGAGTCTTTAAACTATATAATTGTGCATGAACAATTAGTATTAGATAGAAATATTTAAAACCCTGCAACTTCATTTGCTTTCTTTCTTTGTTTAAATTGCCCAGTTGACTGGGGCTGTAGAAAAAACAGACGGCATCTCTGCAGAGGGGTAAGACATTCCCCCAATGAGCGTTCTAGATATGACACTAAACAGTCTGATGGTGAGGTTCCAGTGATGCTAGGGCTTTGAGGAATACGGAGCACCGCTTCATTGCCATTGCTCCTCGGTCTACTCTGGCCCGGCGTGGTAGCACCTGATAGGGCTCTATCTATGAGTTAAATAGAACTAACTGCATGCTTATGCTAAACAGAATTATTTGAAATGCAACTGTTTTTTGACATTGAAACTGTACTTACACTAAACTGATTTGTTTAATATAGAACTGTTTTGACATTTAACTATGGATAAACAAAATCTGTACTTATACTAAACCGAATTAACTGATTTAGAACTGCTTGACAAAACTGAATAGCTTGAAATAGACATGTTTTTCACAATTAAACTGTACTTACATTTAAACTGATTACTTACGCTAAACTGAATTGTTTGAAATAGAACTATTTTCATGAAAACGGATTTGACGTTAAATAACCTACAAAGGTTGATATTCCATAAAACCCAAACAACCAACCAACCATTTCTTTGTTTAAAGGCATATCAATCTTTGTGAGTTATTTAATGTCAAAGCCATCCTTGGAGGACAATGATGGTGCCATTTAACTCATAGAAAGGGTGGATAAGGTGGTTCATACGATTTTTAAGAGTACTAGTACGAAAGTGAACATAAATTCACGACTGGTATTCGAACTCGCTTACTACGATGCCGCAGTCCAATACGTTAGCTAGTACGTCACGGGGACTTCTCTGCCCCATACTACTGTGTGTAAACAAGTAATTGTTGTTATAGTCAAATAAAAAGGTGAGATTTTAAAGGAACTAAGAAATAGACAGGAATACTTGAAATTATATTTATGCAAATTAGTCATTTTAAGAATATTTTAAACTCTAATTGTTTACAAATTAGTATCATTAATTGTTTAAAACTATGTGTAAATTATTTGTATTAAGAACAGTTACTTGAAACTATACTTTACGAACGAATATTATCATTAGTTACTTGAAACCATATAATTGCATGATGAAAAAGTGACTTCGACATTAAATAAACTGCAGTAATGATGAGGCTCCAGTTCTGAAGCTCTGGGGAGTGTAGAGTCACCCACTTGTTGCCATTACTCCCGGTTCCACTTTGATTCAGAGTGGTAGTACATGCTAGCGCATCTATGGGTTAAATCAATCTCTTTAAAAATTATTCATATTAGATAGCAATACTTGAAACCATGTATGTGCAAATTATCTATATAAAGAATAGCTAAAGTTATAATTGTTTACAAATGATTGACATTATTTACTTGAAATATAACGCGAAAAAATTACTTCAGCATTGAATAAAAGGTTGACATGCCGTAAAACAACCAACCAACCAACCAACCACGCATAAAAAATCTTGTCTTTTAGCTGTTAAGTTCTATCACATTCGGTATATTCTTCTTATTCGGTTTGGACTATTATTTAAGATTTCATTCCCAGCATTCTTTATCTGGGGTCTTAGAGTAAGCAAGTTCGAATTCCCGTCGTGCTGTTACGTTCACTTTCGGACTAATATCCTTAGGAAAGGTGCAAACCCCTTATCCCGCTAGATATAGGTTGAATAGTATCACTGCTGTTCTTCTCCAATGATGGCTTTGGCATTGAATATCCCACGAAGTTTGATTTACCTTGAAATAAACAAAAGCAAACCGCTTTGTCTGATCAGCAATCCCATCACTTTCAAGATATCGAAATATTTCCCACAGAATAGCCCGAACTAAAACTGGAATCGTTCTCTTATGATAGAATTCACACTTTTCCTGAAATCTCAACGAATTCCTTTGATGACTGAATAATGTCATGAATTTATTTGAATAAACAAATTTGTAAAAAGAAAAAAGATCTTGAAAACTTTTATATCAACCTTTCGACCAGTCAAACAATAATTTATGTAATGTCATGTTTGATAAAAAAAAAATTAAAATTAAAAAAATAACAAAAAATAACAAAAAAATAAAAAAAGGATGTTCAAGCTAGAAAAGAAAAAAAAAACAAAACAACAACAACAAACTAACAAAAACAAAACAAAACAAAACAAAGCAAAATCTTCCATAATTTTGTCTTCATCTTTATTGTTGTTAGTTGAAACACAACGTTTCGGCTGCTGTATCTTCCAGCCTTCCTCAGGTGTTCTTTGTTTTTATGGGCATAGAAATGATTCAACCTGGGAATAATTTTCAAAGTTCTGAAACAAACAACAATAAAGATGAGGACAACAGTCTGAAAAATCACAACCAAAATAATGCACATCAAGCCTCATCTCAAAAATTCAAACAGATAAAACTCTTCCATGTTGACTCCCTGTAATCTTATTTACCCAACCCCTCCGCTCGGGCAGGATATGACACAAGGTCAGTTTTTAAGCGGAGTTTTACAGGTTTCAATAATAATAAAAGACAAAGACAGAAATTATTTCAGCTTTATTCAATAACTTAACTGTAGTTCTGTTAGGGTAAAGATTCGTTGGTATTTACAGCGAACTGATCCTGGGGGAGACTACAAGGCTTGACTTCACCACACTACCATATTTGTAAATAAGTAAAATAAAGTTGGCGTCTGTATTCGAGGGCGACCTGAAGGCTCCCTTTTCTATAGCTACTACGCCGAGGTTTAGAGGAGGGTGCTACTCTTTTTCCAGGATTGCTCCACTTTACCCATGATACATACCTTTTTATTGCTGAGTGTTAAGCAAGGAGGTATCAAGTACCATTTTAAAAGTTTTTGGTATGACGCGAGACGGACTGTTTGTTCGTTTGTTTTTTCTTTGGGGTTTATCAAACTTTGTTGGTTATTTAATGCCAAATCCATTTTTGTACAAAGAAACAGTTCTATTTCAAATAATTCAGTTTAGCGTAAGTACAGTTTCAATATCAATAACAGTTTTATTTCAAGCAGTTCAGTATAGCATACAAAAACAGTTCCATTTCAAATAATTCAGTTTAAAATAAGTACGCAGTTTAGTTCTATTTAACCCATAGATATGATATGACCCTCTCAGGTACTACCACTCCGGACTAGAGTGGGAACGAAGGGGTACTCTGCATTCCTTAAAGCTCCAGCATTACTGGAATCTCACCATCAGATTGTTTAGTGTCGTATCCAGGACACTAGTTTTAGGGGGGGGGCAACTTAACCCTCTACAGAGAAGCAGTCGGTGAATTCTATAGCCCTAGCCGACTGGGCAAGAAGACGTACTGCGTATTTCTATCTACTATTTACTTGAAGAGAAGGTTGTAATATTTCTGTCCCAGGGGTTATTTATCAGTTCTAAACGTGTTTCCGATATGCTAATCACAGTGATTGTTAAACTTAATTTTTTTAGTTCTTTTTAAGAAGACGCTCTATTGTCAGCTAAATCGTTTTGTCTGCTATTGTCCAATCACTACGCATCTATTGAGTTTAATCTTATCTATTGTTATTTTTATTGAAAATGTGTTTTACTAAGATCGTCTTGTCTGCCTTTCGTTCTTTCAACTAAAAATTTGCCAACTACTCGATGTTTACAAGATTTACGGTCAAGTCAGACTCAAAGCACTGGTTCTCGTCAGACAACCGAACTTTGGCAGTGATGAACCTGTTTAGTACTTAAAGCAGACTAAGGCCTCAGTGACGAATCAAATCTAAGAAGTTAACAACTATTTAAAGACTTACGGTCAAGTCAACTAGAAAGCAAAGGTTCCCGATAGGTCATTGAAGTTAAGTATCGATGAACCTGTCCGATAATTAGGTAGGTGACCACTTGATAACAGCAGGTCAACAACCTAAAGCCTGCGTATCAAACTAAGTACTTAAATACTTGGCATTTTTGTACTTAAATTGGCTACCGTTAAGGAATAATCGGCCATTGGCCTAATGAGTAGAGTGTTCGTCAATGGTCCGGGAGACTGGCGAGTCATACCAAAGGCTCAAAAAATGATACCTGATGCCGCCTTGCTTAGCACTTATAAGGTAAGGATCAAGGGTAAAGTGGAGCAATCCAGGGAATGGAGTACACCTTGGTGTAGTAGCTATTGAAAAGGGAGTCTTCGGGTTGCTTTTGAATAAGGTCAAATAATAAGGCACTACAGTTACTGTAAGCAAGGTTTACTGTAACCCTCCGTTTAAGTTTCTTTAATTAATGGTATATCATCCTTCATGGGTAATTCAAGGTCAAAGCCATCCTTGTAGAAGAATAGTAGAGGTACTCTTTAACCAATAACTGGGTTAAGGGAGTTTATATCTTTCCCATGAGTATTAATACGAAAGTGAAAGTAGTAGAGCGACTGGATTTCGAACTCACTTACTACGATGTCGCAGTCCAGCACGTTAGCCATTAATGCCACAAAGACTCTCCCCATAGTAAAACTCAGTAAATGCCTACAGAATATTTTTGTTTATTTAAAATGGAACTTACGATGAATAGTAAAATCACGCTCAGTCTGAAATACCAGACATTGGATAGAGTAAACTAGTTCTCAGTCCACATTACGAGGATTACGGATATATATAAAACAATACTGAAATATCAGCCTTAAGGGTTTAAAAAAGTTAATGTTTGGCGAACTGCAATGAAATAAAACTCATTGATTGTGTTTCTCAGCAATCTGGTAATTTGATAAGCTTTGTTTAGTCTAGCATAAAGCCTTAGATTTCTTACGATAGCTGCTGTTCGTAAGCTGTCACTCAGCGAGCAGGCTAATCACTGACTATCTTTGGTGATCTAGCAGAAACCGTTGCTTTAAGCGTGTCTTAATCATGGCCTCACAGCGATTTAATTTTGCCGGATTCTTTTTCAGATATGACGTCATCTCTCATGAGATAAAAATGTTTTCTTTAAAAGAAGTCTACAGCAGAATTAAAAAGAAAAGCTTTTAAATTTGCACTAAATCCAAAAGAAACGTGATATTGAATGCTTGAGCAATAGCATTATCGAACACTAATCGACAGTCTTCAAAATGTAATATGAGGGATCTCCTAAAAAAATATGGGCTGAAAAAGTGTCAAATTATGGATATGCTTCTTTTGCAATATTCTGTATTCAAATATATTACCGGTTGACTGTTCGTCATGAGAACAGTAAAGATGTAATATCATCCATGATCAAATTTTTAGAAACCTTTTAAAAGGGGGATCATTTTACAATGTGAGAGATTGGTTTGGTTTGGTTTGGTTTTATGGCATATCCATATTTACCAACCCCTCCGCTCGGGCAGGATATGACACAAGGTCAATTTTTAAGCGAAGTTTAACAGGTTTGAATTCAGAGTTTTCCTTCTCCTAAACTAGTTGCCTCACCAAGGCTGAAGAACCTTGTCTGCCCTACTATTTACCCATAGCTGGAGGGAGAATAATTGGATTCATACCTTTCCCAAGGGTATTAGTGCTAAGTGAAATGCAATCAGTCTCATCCAGGATTTGAACTCGTGTCGCTGTGTCCATTTCCTACGACGATAACCATTACACCACAGGCACCTCCAATTCATGGCATATCAACCATTGTTGGTTATTCAGTGCCAAATTCTATATATATATATATATATATATATATATATATATATATATATATATGATAAAAATAAGTGGAAAGGTGGATAAGCCAAACACTTACCAAGGTTTATGAGTATTGATATTTCATTCTTTTATTCCAAGAACTTCCACTTATTTTTATCATCTTGTCAGATTCACCACAACCTATTATTACAACATATATTAGATATATGTGATTTGTATGCTCATTTTATTGATAACGTTTTTAAGCGAGCCTATTTTATTGCATATTGTTCTTCTAAAGCGTCCTCGCGTCCAGATTGCATTTTTGAAATTCACCAGCTGTGATAATCAGGGTGTATTCCAATTGCTGCTGTAGCAGTTCATTTGAAGCTGAAATCATAAAAATTGGTCAGTCATCTCATAAGACGTATAGCAATAACATAGTGAATTTAAAAGAGTCTACGACAATTTTAAATGCCTGTACAAAAAAAGACTGGAAACTTATTGAAGGCACCACGTACTTTGCACAAGACACCAATTTAGTAAACATGTATATATATATATATATATATATATATATATATATATATATATAATCTAAAGTATATATATATATATATATATATATACTTTAGATTCTTTACAGAGATACTTATATCGTCTGTATATTACTAAGACTTTCATTATATTTTTTTTGTGTGATTGTCATATCAATTGATATAAAATGGTTGGACTTTGAGAACAAAGTAGTTTTCTATCTAATTTGAAACTTTATGTATTTGCGCAGAACGACATTTTTAATCCTCCGGATACATGATATAACGGAATAAAATAGAAATTATAATTCTTTGGTCTTTCCTAAATAAAAGCATTCATATAATCATTAACTGGTGTTACATTGGGAACCTAATACACGGCGTTCCTCAAGTAAATACATACATACATACATACATACATATACACACACACACACACACACATATATATATATATATATAAATGGGTGGTGCAGGCGTGTTAGTGTGGGTGTGGAGAAAAACATTGGCATATCCTTATATATATATATATATATATATATATATATATATATATATATATATATATATTTGGTCCAGTTAAACCGGAGTTGGGAGTAATTCCATCAGGACAAGAAGGTATTCAAGCATGAATATTTAAAATTTTCCTGGTAAAGAGCTCAATGTACCAATAATACGGAAGTGGGCTTAATGAAGAGGTAACTCCTCACCCCTCTAAGACTCCCTCCCAACTCTTCGACTCCCTCATACTATCCCCTCCCACTACCATGTGTCTATTCAATTTTTTTATCCAAAATGATCTGAAGAAGTCCTGTTACTTTTTTCGTGTTTTTGGAAATTTCAAAAATGCGTAACAGGATTGAAATAAATTTATAATCCTATGTGACCGGTTTCGTTGTTTTTCTTAAAGTATATATATATATATATATATATGTTAGGATATATATATGTTAGGATATACCATGGTTTTTCTACTCCCATTTACACCCACACTTATATATATATATATATATATATATATATATATATATCCATAGACACATATTGACATAAAACAACTCTATATCATATTTGCGTGATGCATTGTAGCATCTTAACTGTATGCGTGCGTGATTATGTCTGATTATGCATACAATTATTGCCTATATAAAATATATAAGGTATTATAAATGTATGTATGGGAAAGAAAGGTAACCCTTGTTTTATCCATATTTATAATGAAGATAGGAAAGGAGAATGGATAATCGATACGGTTTTCTTAATACAAAATGTCTATTTCCAATGGCAGAACTACTCGGTTGGTGCTATACTATATTTACATATATAATCATTTACTGACTAAATCCACATCAGTACTTGTAATGTGTTCTTAGTCGTGTGATTCGAGGACGTATCATGGCTTTATCTGCGGCGATTTTCACTACAATCAGACTAAAGGTGCAATGCTAAATAACGCGACTGGAGTTTGAACTCGCCTACTACGATGTTGCTGTCCAGCTTGTTAGTCGTTACACTACAGGGACTTCTTCCGAGACTCGAATGAGTACCCCCCCTAAAAAAAACAAAGCAAACAAAAACAGAATAAACCAAAAACAAAACAAAACTGTCGACTCCTTGTAAGCCCTCTCTGAAGCATACACACACACACACACACACACACACACATAGACACGTACACACGCGCGCACGCACGCACGCACGCACGCACGCACGCACACACACCCACACACACGATCTACTTCTGTCCCTTCCTCAAGTATATATATACACACACACACACACACACACACATATATATATATATGTATAAGTGGATTTACTCAACCTTTCCTCACAAGCAAGATGTGACACAAGTTCAATTTCTTAAGCTCATTTTAACAGGATTGAATTAAGAGTTTTCCTTCTCCTAGACCGATTGCCATACCAAGATGAAAGGGCACAGTCAGCATTATTCTTCATCCATAGCTGGCAGGAGAACAGTTGGGTGCCTTTCCCAAATGTATTAGCAATATGTGAAATGTTAAAAACTTCGTCCAGAATTTGACCTCGGGTCACTGTGTTCATTTCCTATCCTACATCACAGTTTACACACTACATGAAACTTTCAAACCTATCGAGACATTTGGTTTGGTTGTGTTTTATGCCAAATCAATCCTTGTGGGTTATTTAATGCCAAATCATGTTAACAAGCGCAGGTGCACACGCACACACGCGCGCGCGCACACACACACACACACACACACACACACACACACACACACTCTTATGAATAGTTTGTCGGTAGCAATTTTTAAAAGAATCATAGCTCATTTGTTTTTACACACTAAAATGGTTTCAAGTATTATTACCAAACACAAATAATTCAATTTTATATCAATTATTTGTTTGTGCGCTGTTAAATAGTTTCAAGTATTGTTAGTTAACATTAGTTATTCTATCAAGTATTTTTATCTAATACAAACAATTTGCTGTATGGTTTCAAATAATAATAATAATAACAACAACAACAACAATAATAGGTTGGTTGGTTGTTTAGGTTTTATGGCATATCAACCTTTGTCGGTTATTTAATGCCAAATCCACTTTTACGAAAATAGTTCTATTTCAAACAATTCAGTTTAGGATAAGTACGCAGTTTTGATGTAAGTACAGTTTAATTGTGAAAAACATTTCTATTTCAAGCTATTCAGTTTTGTCAAGCAGTTCTAATTCAGCTAAATCAGTTTAGTATAAGTACAGATTTTGTTTACACACAGTTAAATGTCGAAACAGTTCTATGTTAAACAAATCAGTTTAGTGTAAGTATAGTTTCAATGTCAAAAAACGGTTGCATTTCAAATAATTCAGTTTAGCATAAGCATGTGGTTTAAATGTAAGAACGGTTTAATTGTCAAAAATATTTCTATTTTAAGCTATTCAGTTTAGTCAAACAATTCAGCTTAGCATAAGCATACCGTTAGTTCTATTTAACTCATATATAGAGCCCTATTAGATGCAACCACGCCGAGCCAGAGTGGACCTGGGAGCAATGGCAATGAAGGGGTGCTCCGTATTCCGCAAAGCCCTAGCATCACTGGAACCTCACCATCTGAATGTTTAGTGTTATATCTAGGACACTCATTGGGGGATGTCTTACCCCTCTGCAGAGGCGCAGTCAGTGTATTCTACAGCCCCAGCTGACTGGGCAAGCAACAATAATAATAATAATAATCTTTGATTAATCATTTAATTAATAATAATCAACAATAATAATAATAATCTTTGATTAATCATTCGATTAATAATAATCAACAATAATAATCATAATCTTTGATTAATCATTTGATTAATCAGTTCAACTTGACCCATTGATAGAATCCTAACATGTACAACCATTTCGGATCAGAGAGGACCTGAAAGTAATGATAATTAAAGGGTACCCCGCATTCCCCAAACTCTAAGACTGGAACCTCCCTATGAAATGTAGTTTGATGTCATATCCAGGACACCGAGACATTGAACTCTATTTACATTACTGATGTAATGATTTTTTTTTTATTGTACATCAGTATTAATCTTATTATCAAGTGAGTAAATAATAGTTTGATTGGATATTCACAAAAGGGTTAAGAGAAAACAGAAATGAATAATATTATCAGCAGTAAAAAAACAATGAGATTTAGATCAAAAACAGAAAAGGAATGATATAGTCCAAAAAGAATGAAAACAGATGCAGAGCAATAAATTTATATAAGGAAAATGGTTTAAAGGAATTCGTATAGCTGAATTAACTAAATATTCATGTTCAGAAAGGAGTAAGTGATATTGAGATTTCAAGAATAATTACAACAAAGTAAATGTATTAAAACCTTCAGTATCAAATCTTTTTGTTTTGTTTGTTTTCTTTTATAAAGAGTGACAAAACTAATAAAAAGAGTAAAAGATTACAGTTACAGGAAGAGACGGAAGAAATTGGGATTATTTCTAAGATATAAACTTCCCAGTATACAATATCAGCTGTCAAACGTTGGCATCATAAATCTTTCATATCCGAATACTCGAGAAATTGTTTGAAAAGTTATTTGGATTGGATAGGAATACTTGAAACCATTTAACTGAGAGCAAATGAATGAATATAGAATAATCAATAAACTGTTTTTAAAAATACTGCTGAACATCGAGAATATAGTTTTAATCAATATCAAATATTTACAAATGAATGAAACTTCGGCATTAAATTACCCAAAAGTTGATATGCCATTAGATAAATTAACTGCCAACCTGAGATTGCAGCTTACATCGACTTTTTGAGCCTGAAAAAATTTCTGAAAAACTAAGGCTCGACGTATTTGGCAGAGTTAAAATCCAGATCTTTATCACTGGTTTTTGGTTTGGTTTGGTTTGGTTTTATGGCACATCAACTATTTTAGGTTATTTAATGCTAAATCCATTTTTATACATATAAACAGTTCTATTTCAAATAATTTAAGTTAGTATAAGTATAGTTTTTTGTTTACACACAGTTAAATGTCAAAAACTGTTCTATTTCAAACAATTCAGTTTAGCGTAAATACACAGTTTCAATGTTAAAAAGCAATTATATTTCAAACAGCTGAGTTTAGCATAAGGACAGTTTTGTTCTATTTGACCCATAGATTGGAGCCTATCCTGTGCTACCACTCCGGGCTAGAGTGGACCTGGGAGCGATGGCAGTGAAGGGGTACTTCGCGTTCCCTAAGCTCCAAGCGTCGTCATCAGATGATTCAGTGTCATATCCAGGACACTAGTTGGGGGAGAGTCTTACCCCTCTGCAGAGAAGCAATCGGTGTATTCTGCAGCCTCAGCCGACAGGGCAATTTACCACTGGTTGACCACTCTGTGGTAAACAACTGGATTTTAGCCCTGGCCAGTTAATTAACCTCCGTTTTTGTAGAGATTTTTTCGGGCTTAAAAAGTCGACTTGGATGCCACAATTTACGGTAACAACTCGTTTGATTCTTATAAATTCAAATAATGATCCTAAACTCTAATAAAAGCGACTCGGTATCCTTTATTTTTAATAATGACCTTCTTACAACCCATATGTATAAGAATTCAAAATGACTTTTTTTTTTTTTTTGATCATTTATTCTTAAGCCTCCTTGGATACCTCAATATTTTACAATCTTCCCTCATCAACCTTAGATCCATTGACCGAAGTCCATTTATATTTATAAAGCTATCACAGAATTCTATTATTATGATTATTGATTGAATAATTTAACGATGATTCAATGGAGTCATATGATGATTTACGTATCGATACGGTTGACTTTGGGACGGATCATTGAACGATTGGCTTACAGATCAGCAGGTTATCGGTTTGTCACACCCGCTGACCGGTTTGAAATATATAGAAGAGATCGTTTTGCAAAAATATCTACTCGATGGAGAGAAGAGAAGCCTGCCAAGTTTTTCGCTGGGTGGCGCGAACGTCGCACTCTCGCTAATTAATAAACAGCAAAAGGCAGTCATTTTTTTTTTCATCAATTCCTTTGAAGTTAAAACGCGCTAACCAAGTAAACACTACTCTGATTTTCTTTCTTTCTTTCTTTCTTTTTTCTTTCTTTCTCATTCTGTTGATATCTATCTATCTATCTAACTATCAATCTCTGTTGATATCTATCTATCTATCTATCTATCTATCTATCATTTTGTTGATATCTATCTATCTATCTATCTATTTATATAAAAAGCTACTAAAATGATGGTGCGTCCTGTTGGCTAGACTTGAATTTCACTCTTTGTATCTCACGCAGAGGGTCAATTCCTCTAAAGAAAGGATGTCCTTAGTATGACACTGAAATAGATCTAATGGTAAAACTCCAGTTTTTGAGATATGAGGAGTATGGAATACTTATTCATTACCATTACTCCCAAGTCCACCCTGACTCGCAGTGATAGTACGTAATAAGGTCCTATATATGAATCGAATCGATCTATTTAAAAATAATTTGTATATAAAAGAAACGTGCAAAAAAAAAAAAAAGTAAAATAAACAAAACAATTCCACAAAACCCCAAATATCTTAAGAAACAATTACGTAAAAATATGTCAATATGAACGCATAATGAACGCGATTCCTTAATCTCAAGGCATAAAATAACCCAGGTCAGGCTGACATACCATTAAAGTCAAGCAATCGGGTTTTATAAAATTTGTTTACTATATGGATTTTTTCGTTGTTTTCTAAATGGGTGCTTCCTTGCCTCTAAACTGCGGGAAGAATAGGAAAGGCAGCTCATACCGATGTCAGAATTATTTGCTTTCTTGACGAATTAGACTTTTCTCATCAATTTCTAGCCACGGTGCTCCAAGTGCTCGAAATACCTCTAAAACACGCTTTAAGCTCAAAGGAGCACACATGCCAAATTTCGTCATGATGGGCACAAAAGGTTTTAAGTGACATGAAAATAACCACACACACAGATATATATATATATATATATATATATTTGGGGATGTATTCCTGATGGAATGGTTACCGTCGTTGCAAATGAACTCCACGACCCGAGTTCAAATCCTGGACGAGGTTGTTTGATACCCTCTTTCTGTGGGTAAAGAATAAGGCATACTGGGCTCCTGTCTAGAAGAAAAACTATAAATCAAAATCTTTTAAACTCCGCTTAAGAATTTATCTGGTGTCGCATCCTGCTGGTGCGTTAGGGTTGATATATATATATATATATATATATATATTTTTTTTTCATTTGCTTGGTTTTTTTTGTGATGCTCATTGTTTAATTGGTTCTTTGCTCGCTTTTCATATGTCGATTGTACTTTTTTTTTTTTTAAAGGGAAACGTTTAAAGCCCACAAGAGGAGGTGAGATCATAGTTTCTTTTAGGTTTTATCCTGCTCTACATGCGAGTATTTGAGTACTTCCTTGATTTAAGAAAAACGTATTTAAAGGACTCGTTCACCCCTACCCCACACACATATATATAGCTATAAAGATAGATAGATAGATAGATAGATAGAGATAGAAAGAAACTTAGATAAAATTACTCTGGGACAACCATGCTTGATGTACAATTTCTCTCGCACCTTTAATCTTGAAGGGTTACCCTCCTTATTTACCACCCAACTACTCTCCTCTCCCCACATCCTTACCTTTCCTTTGTCAGTGTGTCATTTTTCATTTTCCATATATATATGTATATATATAATTTCTAAAATCCTGACAGGCGCTACCACTCTGAGTCAGTGTGGACCTGGGAGTAATGGAAATAAAAGGACACTCCGCACTTCCCAGATCTCCAAAACTGGAGATTCAACATCAGACGGAGTTTAGTGTCATACACAGAATAGTCTTCTTTTCAATGGTCTAACCCCTCCGAAGGGACACAGTCAGTATACGGCAAATTGATGGATTAAACCCCACATTGAAAGGACTGGCATGAGGACGTGAGTAAGCAATTTATTTATTCTAGATTTTATCGACCTCTACTGGCCATATATATATATATATATATATATATATATATATATATATATATATATATATATATATGAGGGAGTCCTGTGGTTTAGTGGCTAACGCGCTGTTCTGCGACATCCTAGTAAACCAATTCGAACTCTAATCCTGCTATCACGTTCATTTTCTGACTAATAACATTAGTACAAAGTTTGAAACCACTTATTCCCCATCCATGGGTTAAATAGCACCATTACTGTTCAAATAAATGATGGCTGTGACATTAAATAAACCAGAAAGATTAATTTACCATCCCCCCAAAAAAAGACACTAACCAAATCATGTTTCGATCCCAGCTTGAAACCTCTCGCGTGTCTAGCCACACGGAAGAGTTGTGACACAGAGAAACACTGTGTCTGCAGATTGCAATATATATGCTCCCTCCAGTGGGTTGAGAACTCGAGTGGGGAAATGGCCGGCAGCCACATGTGCGTAAATGCAAAATTTTTCACATGAATTGAGCACTCCGGTAGCCGATTTAAAAATATATACGAAAAAATTCTTTCGCTTATGCTGAGAATGACCATAACTCTCGTTAAGAATTACCGGTTGCCATCTTGCACAATGCGAAGATCTTCTAATGAATTGAGCACTCCAGTAAAGTCAGCCGAGTTTCTATCTGAATTTGAAGCATCTCGTGTTACTAGCCACATTGAAAAGTTGTGATACAACGAAACAATCTGTGAATGACAATGTATATACATATTGTAGTTGGTCTAATGAAAGAGAAGTAAGAATTTTAAAATGAATAGGCCTGTAAATGATTTTCTGTTTAGTATACAGGTTTTTATTATTTCATATACTGCGTGCTGTACTCGTGTTTCAAGCTTTACGATTTCTTCAGGATATCTATTATGGTTAAATGAGACACTGGGTGTTGTTTTTGTAGTGAAGATTGTTTTGATCGGGATGAGATCCTTTTTAATTTCCAGGATTTGTTTCAATGAACGTTCTAAAGAGGTTGATTGTCGCTGAAGACCTTTAGTCTAGGTGGTTTTTGTAAGTATATATATATATATATATATATATTCTCTTTGTGCGTGAGTATACATGTACGTACAACCATGTGCACATACACCCATACACAGATGTATTTTTTGGGATGTCCTCGTGGTGTAATGTTTAAAGCGATGGACTGCAGAATCGTTGTAAGCGAGTTCACTTTCGGGCAAATACCCTTGGGAAAGGTATGAACCCCCTTATCCTCCCAGCTATGGGTTAAATAATATCACTATTGTTCTTCTCGGAGAATGGCTTTGGCATTAAATAACCTTCAAAGGTTGATATGCCATTAAACAAAGAAACCAAACCAAACAGGTGTATTTTCAGTTTGTAGACAGACAAAGAGAGAGAGAGAGAGAGAGAGAGAGAGAGAGAGAGAGAGAGAGAGAGAGAGCGTTTTCTACGTCGTACCAATGTTGCATGCCCTTACAACGAGGCAACAGATTTTTCAAGCGAACAGACTCTCTGAAACAATCGATAACAGCAGGCAAAACCAATTTTGCCTTAGTACCATCGGGGCTATAATTGAAAGGAGTTCGTCAATATTTTAGCGGCGACGAAAATTAGGAATTCTCTTAATTGGCAAAAAGGTAAAAGGCAAACGAAGTAACGCTATAAATGGAAAATGAAAAATGGCAGACGGACAAAGGAAAAAAAGGGTGTGGGGAAGGGTAAGTACTGGGGTGGTGGGGCCCATAAATAAGGAGAGTGAGTTATTTAGATGAAAGACGCGAGAGAAATTAAACATCAGGTACGTTTGTCCCAATGTCATTTAATCTAAGTTTCTATCTTTCTATCTTCATAGCTATACGTTTGTATGTGTATGTAGGTGTATGCGCGCCCGCGCGCGTGAGAGAGAGAGAGAGAGAGAGAGAGAGAGTATCTGACAACTTTTTCATCTCTAAGGTCTCTCTGTTTTTGGTATGTTTGTATTAGTCTTTTTCTCTTTTTCTCTCTTTTTTTCTACGTCACACCTCTCTATGTCTATTTTTCACTATCTTTGTCTCTGTCTGTCTGCCTATCTGTTTCTCTCTCTCTCTCTCTCTCTCTCTCTCTCTCTCCACACACACACACACACACACATATATATATATATATGTATGTATATATATATGAGATTTTACTCTGTCTTCACAATAAGAGCATCGAGCAAAAATGTTCGTCCACATTTGAACAATCACTTCACCAAAACTTTTACACAACTACAGCTACTACTACTACTTTATATGTATATATACACACATACGCACATACGAGAGTTGTTTAAAAAGTTCTAAGCCTCAGTCAGAAAGAAGAGCTATTAGTGATTGATTGTGGCAGTATACTACCACTCCTTGTAAAGGAAGAAAATATAATTCAAATTTCCATCTTAATTTCTATGCAGGTGAGGCTCCTTTAAAGGTGAGAAGAGGGCAATAAATCTAAAATCTTGGTGAGGCTTCGAACTTTTTGAACAACCCTCGTATATATATATATATATATATATCAAAACGAATAGGTTTGCAAATGAATTGGTACTCTAGGTTTTTATTCCTGAAATTATGTTCCACGCGTATTTCGGACTTTATGGTCCTCCTCAGGAGACTGATATTTTTTAGAATGTCTCTGCTCCCAGCTTTTACACTGAAAATTATGTCACTGTGAAGATTATTTTGATAGAGGTGTGATTCTTTTTAACTCAATTCTTTTATTACATGTATTAACAAGTATCTACTTAGTGTGTTTGTTTTTGTGTAGATTAGCATATATGTCCATTCTTCCGGTTGTTGTTTTTCTTTTCTCTCTTTTCATCTTTGAGTTGAATGAGTTTAAGAACGTGTTTAATGCATATTCAAAATATATCAACAAAATGTAATATATGTAACCATCAGTGAATGCAATATATACATATGTATATGCTCCCTACTCCGGAGTTTGTGCACCCTCGCTAGGAATTACTGGTTGCCATCTTGCATAATGCAAAGGTCTTCTAATGAATTGAGCACTCCAGTAGCCGTTAAGCGTATATGTTAAGGAAGAAAAATAACATATATACTTAAAATTCCTTCACTTATGCTGAAGTTGCCGATAGCTCTACGGTAAGATATCCGACGGGTGTAAAGCCAGTTGGGTTTCTGCCCCAGATTGAAGCATTTCGCGTGTCTAGCCACACTGATGAGTTGTGATACAACGAAACAGTTAGTCAGTCAGTGGAACACAATATATATAAATATATATATATATATATATATATATATATATATATATATTGTGTTCCACAGACTGACTGTTTTGTTGTATCATATCACTTCGTACTAAGTCAAACAGTGTCTTTCTCCGAAATCAATCATCCAGCGTCTAGTATTCCATTTTGTGGATTTTGGATAGGCCTTAGGGAACAGGTTACTCAAATTAAAGTGACATGTAACAACTCCCTCTTTTACATACTAGTCCCTTGATGACCCCAAATTGAATAGAGAATTAATAAAAACAAAACATTAAATTGAATAATCGTGATTTAAATATAAAACCCCCAAACCCTAAATATCCTAGGTATAACAGTAATCTGAGTTATAGAGGTGCCCGACGAATGGTTATCATTGTACGAAATGGATACGGCGACACGAGTTCGAATCCTGAACGGGGCTGATTGCATTTCACTCAGCACTAATACCTTTAAGAAAAGTAAGAATCCTATTATTCTCCCTCCAGCTATGGGTAGGGCAGACTGGGTTCTTTAGCCTTAGTTAGGCAACCAGTCGAGGAGAACGAAAAACTCTGAATTCAAACTTGTGAAACTCTGCTTAAAAAAACTGATCTAGTGTCACGCCCTGTTCGTGCGGAGGGGTTAGGTAAATACTGTATCTTGTTGTAACGTCTCGGTGGGGAGAAGTGTTGGTAACCCAGTCTTTTTTGTTGCCATTACTATTCGGTACACTGATCAGCAGTGATGCAAGGGATGGTCAGAGGAGGAAAAAACAAAAGAATAAAACAAAAACATCTTATGTAACCAAGCTGAAAAAAGTGAAAGATGTTGAAAAAAATCTTGTTGGGCCAGAAATAGAAATCAGTAGGAGGAGTGAAGATAGAAATAGAGAGAAAAGGAAAAATGAAGGATTTAAGTGTGGGGGTGGAGGGAGAGGAAAATAACTCCCAGGTTACAAAAAGAAAACAGATACAGATGTATATGCAAGTACATGCACAGTTGAGGTTTCAATCCTTGAGCTCTGGGGAATGTGGAGTAATCTTTCGATGCCATTACTCCCAGATGGTAGAACATGTTAGGGTCCCATCTATGAGATAAATAGAACTGTTTGATTGTTTACTATACTTGAAACAATTTAACTAAGTGCAAAACAATGACTGTTAAATTGAATTATTTCTTTTATATAATAGTACTAGGAACCAATTAAATATGTGTAAACGATTAATGTTGAATTACTTGCAGATTATATGGAGAGAGAGAGAGAGAGAGAGAGAGAGAGAGAGAGATTAAACTGTTAATCACACAAGAAGCAAACTTGCACAAAAGGAACGCAACAGTAGGCATGACAGGATAGGAAAGGTGATCCACTGGTAATTGTGCAAGAGATTGAATTTTGAGCACATTACCAAATGATATATGCAAAAACCAGAATCCGTCTGAGGAGATGAGACTCATGTAATTCTTTTGAGATCTTAACATACGAACGGATCACCTGATCCTGGACAAACGACCGGACCTAGTGTTAATTAAAAGAAGAAAAGATCTTTTCATCTGGTGGATTTTGCGGTTACAGCAGAGCATAGAGTGAAAAAGTTTAAAAAAAAAAAAAAACCCAAAAAACAAAACAAAAAAAAAAAATACCGAAAAGATAGTAAAATACTATGCAAAGAAAATGAGACTGGCGGAATTGTAAATCAGAGGGAGAATCGACACTGTAAGGATCATAGCGTTATTAATATTGGCTAGAATACTGAGAAGGCTTCTGGACACCTAGGGAGACTTGCTGTCACTCAGACCTCGGTGAAAAAGAAAGGCTGCCCGGTTAACGCTGGTGTGAAAAATTCGCAAGGAATGAAATAATAATAATAATAATAATGATAATAATGATAATAACGTGTTCCCCGATCCCGACCAGATAACACTGATATCCGTTCCCCACTTTTATGTATTTTACAATTATCGGATTATAATTTTATACATCTTACTGGCATTTTAATTTTTATCTAATGGGGGTTATATATATATATATATATATATATTGAGTCTTTTTGTTTAATTTTATAAAATATATATATATATATATATATATATATATATATATATATATATATATATATTATAAAATTAAACGAAAAAAAGTCAATTTAAATTTAAAAGTCATTTAAATTCATTTCAGGTTTATAAAATGACCTCCTTCAGATGGATAAAATGCAGTTAAGCATATGAATATGATACAGATAGGTTTATATTCGGCGAGAAGAGAATTAAAAAAAACTGATAATTTCTTTAATATATATATATATATATATATATATATATATATATATATATATGGGGAAAACTCGAAATAAATCAAACGGTGATTCATCCTGGGACATTGGAATATATATATATATATATATATATATATATATATATATATATATATATATATATATATATTCCAGACATACTCTTTTCAGTATCTATACAAAGAAAAGAGTGAAATAGGCATTGCTTTCAGTTTTATGTATTTGTCCATTCTGATGACGTAGTAGAATTATTTTCACTAACATTTTAAATAAGTTAATTGAATAAGAAAACATAAATCATAATCAGTTTTCGATTAATTCACCTGGAATAATAAAACAAAAGAGCTGAAAAAAGTGCGTGGATCAGCTGAGAAGTTTATAGACTGACCTCGATATTTTCATGGAATGAGACAAAATTAGGTTTAATTTTCAACATAGTCCCCCTTGGGTTTCACACACCTCTGCCATCTGTGTTGCAGTCCTCGGATTGTATTAGTTAAAAATGTCATCATCAGCAGATTTAGCGTTATCATATGACCTTTTCAGCGTATGAACTTTTCGGTCTACCCATCTATATATACATATATGTAGATGTGTGTGTGTGTGTGTGTGTGTGTGTGTGTGTGTGTGTGTGTGTGTGTGCATTTGTTATATTCAAAATCAAACCTCTGCTAACTTGAAGGTATCCTTTGACAGGTTTGGTTTCTTTGCTTAAAGGCATATCAACCTTCTTTTGAAAGGAATAGGTATACGAAAATAAAACCTACTGTTTGCATCGTCACCAGTTATCTTGCTGTACTTGTCACTGGACTGAAGTCATGTAGACCCAGTGAATAGCATAAGAATCGTTCAAGCGTATGTCACTATAATCCAACAAAATAGAGAGGTCTTACTACCTTATCATCTAACGCATCATAACTAATTCAAGCTGTGAAGACGGGTATCTCCGTGGTGTAATGGTTAAAGCGCTGGACTGCCCAATCGTAGTTCGCGAGATCGAACTCCAGTCGCGCTGTTACGTTTAATTTCGGACAAATACCCTTAGGAAAGATATGAACACCTTTATCTCCCCAATAGTATCACTAAAAGGCTGTATTTGGCATTAAATAACCCGAGAAGGTTGATATGCCGTTAACAAAAAAAAAAAAAAAAAAAAACAATTTTTGAAAAATACATATTAGGAGGTCTGAGTGGTAATTTTGGTAGTAAAATGGCTATCATCTGCCAAGTGGCGGCAGTCAATATATATTCTCTTATAGGAACGAAAAGTTAGTTTAGCTTTAAATAGAGCGTATATCGTAAGTTCTGAAAAGGACCTTCTTTCGATCACATCTTGTCAGAAAACACTACGATAAAACGAAGTCGACATGAGGGGATATGAAAAGCTAATCAGTCGTTGATGGAAAAAAAAAATAACAAAACAAAGCAAAGAAAAAATCCTTGATAGGGAAAAAAAGACAATTGACTAGAAGGATTGCTTGTGTTTTTTCTTTTCCTTTTTTCGCTTTAACCTGGCTTAGTTGAAGTATAGTCAACAGATTTAAATAAAAGATTATAAAAATATTTCTGTTTACAAAAAGCCGACAAGTTTGTCGTAATATAACGTATTTTCAGCATAGACATTTTAAGATCGGTACTAGTAATGTCAAGTATAGAATGCACTCTGGTGTTGAATATATATATATATATATATATATATATATATAAGAGGTTTATGGTTCTTACTAGATCACTTGGTGAGTTAGTGGAGGACCAAATGTTGCAATATTGTTAAATAGAGCTCAATATCAATGATAGAACATTTACATATATATATATATATATATATATATATATATATATATATATATATATATATCACCTTATATATGCAGAGAAAGGAAATGAACGCAAAATATATATTAGTATATTTTTGATGATTTATTATTGTTTGTTTGCTTTGTTTATTCTTATGCCAACGCGTTCGACGATGACTTCTAACTGATATGAACATTTACCTATTGTGATTATTTTATGCATTACACCTAAAATAATTTTGATACAATGTTTTTGTATTCAAAATTTTGAAGTCGAAACGCGTTGGCATAAAAACAAGCGAAACAAACAACCAAACAAACAATTCATCAAAACTGGAATATAATTGCGGAGGGATTTCGTTTTATATATCTTGCCTTTCGGTTTAGTTAGGCTGAGAACCTTTTGCTTAGTGCATGGGTTAGTTAGGTGCACACGTTGAGCGCGGGTGTTCATGCGCGCGCGGGGCGGATGTGACAGTCAGAGATGTCACAATAAAAACTCCTGATAGGAAATGATAACTGCGTTCGTGAATGACGTCATGCCCGGAAGCGCTGAGGATTTGGGGGATTTGAAAAAAAAGCAGTTAGTTGAGTTTCGGACTTGGACGGGACAAGTCGATTTTTGGTCTCGCCTCGACGAGACCAGTTTGGATCTACGGGATGCCCGCGCGTTGGTGAAGTTGAGATTTTAACTCCGAACGAGAGAGTCGACTTTTGGAGCTCGCCGAGGCCAGACCAGTAGTTTGCGTAGTGGGGTTCAGATGGAAAAGTCAGCATAGAAAGAAATTGTGTCTCTCTGTCTCTCTCTCTCTCCTCATGTCGAAAAACCTTAAACTCAAAAAGGTAATAAAAAGTTTCGTATCTGAACTAATTTCGTGTATTTCGGGATTCCCTATGTAAATTTCACGTATTCATATTTTGGTCGATCTCGTGGACCCATTATATGTTACAAAACTACATCAATATATTCTATCTTATTTATTTTGTTCCTTCTCACATACCATCTTATACACCAATTACGGCGTCAAAGTGCGTTTTGCGTCTTTTGTATTATCAGGTATTCAGCTTGTTTTAGTTGTGTCATAGTATCCCGTTCCTTTATCTCTTGCTGTTAAGATATTTACCATAATAGAGACTTGCTTATCGCTAGACTGAAAAACCTGATCCAACCCTTCTTGCTTTAGCTGTTAGTTGTTGGAAGATGGTTCGGCGAATATCCTCACCTATATCCTATTTTGCTTCATAAACAAGTACGATCGAGAAAAAACGCTGAAAGTACCCAAAATAAAAACCATTTATCAAAGAACGTTTATTGATGTCTTCATAGAGAAACTGTCAAACATCTTGACAGCCGGGAGTTTCGACATGAACATAGAAATTTTGTTATTCGTCCCAAGTGACCCAGGGGAATTAGTACACAGTGGTGTCCACTCGAAGTCAAGCAATGACGTAAGAGTTTTCTAAGGAAATTTCTCGCAGAAGTTAATCATGAAGCTCAGCAGAGCTTAACCGAAAAAAAAAAGTGTTTGCTGATTGTTTCAAAACAATTCTAAAATGGGCCGGCCAACCTGTCAGTAAATTCGACATTCGGCCTTCTGATACTTTCAAGTGCCAATTATAGACACAACGTGCAACATGTTTAT
This sequence comes from Sepioteuthis lessoniana, assembly GCA_963585895.1. Lineage (NCBI taxonomy): Eukaryota > Metazoa > Mollusca > Cephalopoda > Myopsida > Loliginidae > Sepioteuthis > Sepioteuthis lessoniana. The sequence goes on along the minus strand of CAUZXS010000868.1, from coordinate 98,140 downwards.
CAAACAAATTTCTCTTTCTTCTGTCTCTTTATATATGTATATGTACTAGTTGAAGAACCCAACGTTGGCTTGCATGAAAATAATATACTAAAGGACATATTCTCAAAGAAAAGTTGATTCTTTTTGCTTTCTGTTAAATGAATTCTGTCTTATTAATTTTCGCCACAAAAATCTCAAATCTTCCCCCATCCATGTGACGTTGGTCTACTGGATGGCAATTGTATTTGCCTTCTGGATGAAGTAAACCTTCTTAATCAATTTTAAGCTAGAATATTCTGGTAATCTCCCATACACCTCATTTTCTACCTTTTGCAAATACCTTGGGATGAAAGACGTCCATATGCTTAGTTTTATTAGGATTTGCTTATTAGCTGAGGAGTCTATGGTTAACGAGAAAACGAATTGAATCACACACACACACACACACACACATATATATATATATATATATATATATATATATATGTGTGTGTGTGTGTGTGTGTATATTTTAAATTTTATATCTAATCTATAATTCTGTTGGTGTGAAAAATAACAGATTGTACAATTTGCATATTACACAAAATGATATCGGGGAAAAAAATTTTAAAAAAGAAAAAAACACCGACAGAATTACCTTAGCTAAAACGTAATAAAGTACTTAATACATTAGATAAAGCCTATATGAAAATTATTCCTACTATCCAGAGCAATCCCGAAGAGCCGTTTGGTGAAACCTGGGTAGACTCGCTCTTGGCCATGTAAGATATATTTTAATAATGATAATAATAATAATAATAATAATAATAATATATATATATATATATATATATATATTAGATGAACAAAATTGATAAGACGAATACGATTATTTCTTTTATGTTGTCTAGTTTCTGATTGTCCTTAACTAGTATTGGCCTTAGTCACCGTCAGATAAAACAGATTGGTGAGGGAAAAAACAAAACAAAACATTTATATAATGTGCTGGTGGTATAGTATATCCATTCAGGTTCGTATACGTAAGTCCATTTTTAGCCCATTTGTAAACATTTTCTTTTTACTGAAACATGATTCTCCGTACACCTCACACTTTCTTCCATAAATGTCACATGGATTGTAATTCTTAGCCGCAATTTGCTCCCCCGCTCCAAAAAATCCACTCCTTTATTGAACGACAATCATATATATATATATATATATATATATATGGCCAACCGTAGTCGAGGGCGACCCGAAGGATCCCATCCCTTTTCAATAACTATCACACCGAAGCGTAGGGGAGGGCGCTACTCCTTATATTGGATTGCTCCATATAATGATCCTTATAATGATGTGTTAAGCAAGAAAGCGTCAAGTACCATTTTTGAGTCTTTGATATGACTCGTCTTTGGATAGAACCCTGGTCTCCCTAACTATTAGCGAACACTTTAACCATAATGCCTATGGGCCGGTATATTACTCTTTAGATGAGGTAATAATTGGAGAATGATGTCCTCGATAACACAGATTCATCCGAACAACTCTCCACAGGTTTTGAATTCAAAGTTATTCCTTCTTTTTGACCGGTTACCTTAACAGGGCTAAAAGAGCATAGTCCCCCTACTTTTTATCTGTGCGTGGGGTGGAGTAGAAAAGGTGTCATTCCTTTCCCCATGACGTTACCGCAAATGAAAAGCAAACAGCTTTGTCCTGGATTTGAATTCGGCTAGTCTAGTCCTTTTTTTTACGGTAATAACCGTTACGCTGCATAATTGGTTTTGTTAGGTTCTTTTCTTTAATGGCATATCAACTTTCTTGGATAAGTTAATGCCAAAGCTATCTATGTAGAAGAACTGCAGTGATGCTATCTAACCCCTTAATAGGGAAATAAAAAGGGTTTATATCTTTCCTAAGGTTATCTGTGCATATATAATATAATAGTGTGACTGGATGGTTAGTTTGGTTTTATGGCACATCAACCTCGGAAGGTTATTTAATGACAAGTCTTTTTTATACATATATTATTGTTACTGGAGTTCGAACTTGGTTTTTACGATGTCGTAGTGGGCCACGAAGACTACCCTCATATAATTGCATATACATATTAATACTACTACTTATAATAGTTTAGTTTCTTTGTTTAATGGCATATCATTTTTGTAGGTTATTTAATACCAAAGCCATTCTTCAAGAAGAACAGTAATGATACTATTTAACCCATAGCTGGGAGGATAAGGGGGTTCAACACTTTTCCCAAGGGTATTTGCCCGAAAGTGAACGTAATAGCGCGACTGGAGTACGAACTCGCTTACTACGATTCCGCAGTCCATCGTTTTAACCATTACACTACGAGGACCCCCCTACTACTTATCATAATAGCTTCGTATAAATAGTGTATATACGGTAATATATTTAGCAGTTTTTGTGTCAATTTCAAATGAAGATTCTACTCATATTCGTGTAACCTTTTATCAAAACGGTACCTGGTTAATCTTTAAGGTTGATTTACTTTTGTTGTTATTGTTGAAGTTGTTTTTTCAATTATTTATTGATCCTATCCTATTTACCAACCCCTCCGCTTGAGCAGGATATGACACAAGGTCAATTTTTAAGCGGAGTTTAACAGGTTTTAATTCAGAGTTTTCCTTCTGCCTAAGAACCTAGTCTGCCCTACTATTTACCCATAGCTGGAGGGAGATAAGGGGGTTCATACCTTTCCCAAGGGTATTAGTGCTATGTGAAATGCAATCAGTCTCGTCCAGGATTTGAACTCGTGTCGACGATAACCATTACACCACGGGCACCTCCACAATTATTTATTGATTGATTACAATATTTATTACCTTCAGCTAACGACACTTTCTCTCAAATCCCACAACCATACCTAGCATTGTTGATTGGTTTATTACAATTTCTGGTATTAGTGTTCCCTCTCGTCATTTCTCCTAGCCTTTTAAAGCAAACAATCCCGCTTTTTTTCTCGATTTTTAACTTTTTCTATACTACGTCTATGCACACACACACGCGTGTGTGTAAAATTGTAACTTTGGGTCAGTAATTTTAGGTTCACCTGCTTTGGAAAAGCTATGAATCAACTTCTCATTTTTTAATTGATCTTTTTTTTCATCAATTTATATTCACTTATTTGCATACAGTTATAGGATATCAAGTATTCCCATCAAATAAAAATAATTTTCACATAGATCTACAGTTTCAAGTATTCATTTCTGTTTGATAATCATTTATTTGCACACGATAGCCTTTCTTTCCTTCTTTGTTAAAGGGCATATCTACCATCTTGGACCATTTAATGCTATAGCCATCCTTATATAAGAGCACTGATACTATTTAACCCATAGTGGGGGGATAAAGGAGTTCATGCCTTTCCCAAGGGTATTATTTCGAAATTGAACGAAATAGCGCTACGGGAGTTTGAACTCGCTTATTACGATGTCGCTATTTAGCACGTTTGCCACTACATCAAGAAGACTCCCTAGGACTCTATAATAGTAATAATAATAATAGTAAGTTGGGGGACATTAGTCGAAGGCGACCAAAGGCTCCCTTTTCAATAGCTATTACACCGAGGAGTAGAAGAGGCCGCTATTCCTTTCCCTGTATTATTCCATTTACCCTTGATCCGTACCTGAGTGTTAAGCAAGGGGACATCAAGTACCATTTTTGAGTCTTTGGTATGACTCTACCAGGCATTGAACCCAGTTCCTTGAGCCATTGGCGAACACTCTTACCATTATGCCATTGGCCCGATTTAATAATGGATGGATCATTTGCAGTCTGCTGTTCACTACCAGGAGCGCAAATGGTTGATCTGTAAAGATCTTAAAGTGATTGGACTGATATTAGGGCTCCAAGATGGGTACACAAAGTATCCCTGTTTTCTGTGTCTCTGGAACATCAATACTGATGACCAACATTATGTCAAACAAGAAGAGCCGTAAAGACAAGAGTTAAAACCTGGCTCGCATAAAGTTAAGTCTCACCCTCTCGTTGAACCGAAAAAATACTGCTTCCACCTTTACATATCAAGTTAGGAGTTATGAAGAACTTTGTGAAGGCAATGGACAGGGAAGGCAGCGGGTTTGCTTTCCTCCAGAAGTTCCAACAGATAAGCATGGGGAAATTCAAGGGTGGTATATTTGGCGGCCCTCAAATAAGAAAGCTCATGAGAACCAAATGTTTGACAAAGCACTGAGCAAAGTTTAACTGTCCGCCAGGCAGTCACTGAAGTCAGTAGTTACAAACTTCCTGGGAAACCGCCGGGATGCAGAATACGAGAAAGAAATTGAAGAGCAACAGAAGAGTTTTCATTAAGTTGGGGTACGATTGTCAGTCAAACTTCATTTTCTGCAGTCGCACTTGGACTATTTTCGAAAGAACTGTGGAGATTTGAAGGAAAAGCAGGGTGAGCACTTTCACCAAGACATTCACATTATGTAAGACCACTACAAAGGCCAGTGGGATGTATATGTTCTCACTGATTACTGCTGGTGCTTGAAACAGGATGTGATGGCTGCTAAGCACAGGGGGGAGTCTCTAAAAAGACCTTTCATCCATGAATAGCTTCTTTTGTGTATTTTTCAGTTTACTGTAGCACGACGTGAGCTTTCTGCGAATATATCAGCCCTAAATTTAGCATTATTTGTTTAATTTAAAATAAAAATAAATACAGTTATAATATTGTTCTATACATTTGAAGTAAGAGCTTGTATCTTAAATATTTGGTCTAATAAGGAAAAAGGAAAATGATTTTTGGATTCAGCGTAAAACATTGCCTTAAAATCTGCTATTAAAAATTATATATTATTATATATATTATATATTATATATCAGCTCTTACATATTATATATTATTGTATACATTATATATTATATATCAGGTATTATATATTATATATTATTATATATTATATCATGCTTTCTTTTTCTTTTTGTCTTTTTTTTCTTCCTTTTAATTCGAAATCTTTCTTGATAAACAAACGGAACATAAATTCTATACAATATTCCTAATAAGTCAAATGACATAATTTAAAATAACAAACGCTGATTCACTAATTAAACGGCCAACTTTTTCTTGTTATACAAATTTTCCCTAGGTTTTTGTATTTTGCATTTTTAAACATCCATCCTTGATTTAACATCACTAATATCATCCTTCATAGCCCTGATGATGGTTCATTAGAACCGAAACGCTATAGTGTCGACTTTGTTTCTCAATAAATCTCTCCTTCAACTTGGATTGCCTTGTTATCAATTTTTCTTCACAAATTATTATATGTATTATATATTACATACCAGTAATTATTCGTTATATATCATTACATGTATTATATATTATATATCAGCTATTATGTATTATATATTATTATATATGTTATATATTATATATCAGGTATTATATATTATATATTATTATATATTATAAATCAGATATCATATATTATATATTATTATATATATTGTATATATGTGATAACACAGTTTCGGTAGCTCAAGGCGGTACTGCCACTCCTGTGTTATCACCCCTGGTTGGCGGCTGATGGGGGCAGAGCATCGCACGTGCTTTCACACGTTGTATCATGAAAAAAAATCAGCTATTATATTATATATATATTATTATATATATATATTATATATTAGATATAAGCTATTATGTATTATATATTATTGCATTTATTATATATCACCTATCAGATATTATATATTATTATATATATTATATATTATGTATTAGCATTTATATATTGTATACTATTATATATATTATATATCATATATCAGCTATTATATTTTATATATTTTCATATGTATTATATATCAGTTATTATATATTATATATTTAATGTAAGTATATATATTATATATTACATATCAGCTATTATATATTATATATCAGCTATTCTATATTCGGTCTTAAATACATCGCCGGCCAGTGTAATTTATACACAATTAAATGGTTTTAAGTTACTATTTCTATTTAATGATAATAAGGATAACTATGGAATATGAGAGTGGTGGTGATACCAGTTATAGTAGGTACACTTGGAATGGCCCGAAAAAGTTTTTAAAAAATCACAGGAGCAATTGGAAATAAGAAGATTCGAGACCCAAGTATTACTAAGATCGGCTAGAATACTCAGAAGAGTTCTCGATGTCTGAGGAAAGTTGTTGTTCCTCAGAATTCTGTGAAAAAACATCAGCAAAAACTGTTGTGAAAAACTCGATATAACAATGATAACACTATTTTTGTTTTAGGTTGCTTTTAGTAACTGCTGTCACAGAGTGATCCCCTATTTAACTACTGAGCGGACCCATCGTTGTTTAACTTCATTGATCGATCAGAAACCTGGGATTTCTACATGACCTGACTGTTATGCCATCGAGGTATTTATAGCCAGCGTTTGAGCCTTGCTGATGGTTATCCTGGCAGCAGACCTTGAATATGCTGACTACATCACTTATAGTAGGGTATGACCTCTGCTAAAAGATGTCTTGAACTGCATCTGGTGGAGAGGTACCAGTTGTCGGGGCCTCGGGATATGGAGTCAGGCCTTTATTTTCACTATATTAACACTTAAAACATTGATATTTCAACTAAGTATCAAGTGTTTTCTGTAGAAAATGATTGTGAAATTTATCAACTCATTACCTTTTAAAATATTGATATTGTTATAAAATGTGAAGTGTTTATTTGTTTAAATGATTGTAAAATTTATCGATATATTGGTTCTTGAAATATTGATATTACAACAGGATTGAAGTGTTTACGTGTTTAAATTATTGTAAAATTTATTGATATTTTGGCTCTTAAAATATTGATATAGCAACAAAATATGAAGTGTTTACCTGCTTAAAACGATTAGGAACTTAATACATTAGCTTTTAAAATATTGATATTGCAAAAAAGTATGAACTATTTACTGTTTTCGAATGATTATGAACTTTATTAATATTTCTGCGTTTAAAAATCGATACTGCAATTAAATATGAAGTGTTTACCGGTTTAAAATTATTTTGAGAGTATATTTTTTGTGACACAATAGGAAATCATAACTGATAAACTATCTTCAGCATGAAATGACCCATCAAGGGTTGATATGCCATAAAACTAACCAACCGGGCGGAAGATAGTTGTGCTTTTTTATGCTAACTTTTCAATGACTTTCACTTTCATACAATCATCCATCGACTGCGTAGTATTTACATTCTTGTGTTTGTAAAATCAGAGATAACATCGTTGGCGTTTTTGTTTTCTTTTTTTTTTTTTGCTCCGGTATTTGCACTGGTGAACTACTGGTTAAAAATACGTTCAAACCCAAATGTTTAACTCTGGCGCTGACAGTTTTTGGAAAAAGGCATGAATCCAATTCCATTTCTAGCTATGAATAGATAGCAGAGAAGTTGGATCCATTTAGCCTTGTAAAATAACCGTCCATAATTGTTTTTCGATAATAGGCCAGATCAGGAATTGTACCGCTTAACGTATATAACATATATAATTATATGTCGCATCTAGGTGAAGATGAAATAGGCACCGCCAAATAATCTCCATTGCCATCAAGCCATGAACGGAACTTTTTCAAAATCAAACATTTTAAACCTCATATTTCCCAATCTTGGGGTAATGCCCAATAATCGTGAAAGCGTGAAATTCATAGTAACTGTATGCTTTTGGTATTGCATGTATATAGTAAAGATTTATAGTTCACTTGGTGAGTTAATGAGGACCAAATATTTGCACTATTATTAAATAGTGCTAAAGATGAATGATAAAACTTCTACACACACACACACACACACACACACACACACACACACACACACACACACATATATATACATATATATATATATATATATATATATATATATATATATATATATATATATATATATATTATCCAAAGCCAAGTCAATCGAAGGCGGGAAAGATTCTGTTTTAGGATTTTCTTTCTTTAATATCCATGTAATCCTAAATCCAAAATGAGCTCAATGTAGAATAATTATGATAAATTAAAATACTGAGCAAAAGTTATTTTAAAACTTTTTTCTTTCATATGGCATATATATATATATATATATATAAAAGTTTAAAAATAACTTTTGCTCAGTATTTTAATTTATCATAATTATTCTACATTGAGCTCATATATATATATATATATATATATATATATATATATATAAAATGTAAAAACAGTCCTATTTAAAACAATTCAGTTTAGCATAAGTCCAGAGTTTAGTTCTATTTGACACATAGATAGGCTCCTATCAGGTGCTATCACTCTGGGCTAGAATGGACCTGGGAGTGATGGCAATAAAGGGGTACCCTCTATCAAAATCCAGTATTTTCACAATATTTTTTAAATGCCCGATGATTGTGTAAACAGGAATATTTAGAAGCAATGTGTTTTTAATATGTAACTCTACATATGTGCCTATATATATATATATATATATATATATGTGTGTGTGTGTGTGTGTATGTGTGTGTGTGTGTGTGTGTGTGTGTGTGTGTTCATTTTTATCGTTAAGCTAGATCAGAGCATAATTTGAATCCTCCGTGATCACTGGGGATTCATTCCCATGGTTGTACCTCCATAGAAATGAAATTCAAGCCACAACATTCTGATGCATGCACCAAAAACTGTCAGGACAGTACAATCCATGATCACATTCACATCTTCTTTTACTTGATATATTGATATAAAGTGAAACGTAAACAGCTTCTTTCAGGGTTCGAACTCGGGTTGCCTTGATTTTGTTGACCTGGTTTTGATGTCGCAGCGCTACTCGGGTAGCGTGACCTGGGTATGAAAAACCTAGCAAAGGCCATACTTTTTCTAGTCTATAACTGGTTTGAATTCAGTTTCCTTCTCCTAGACTGGTTGCCATATCAAGGTTAAAGAGTACAGTGTGCCCTACAATTCATTGGATTCATACCTTTCCCAAGGGTATTAGCGCTATGTGAAATGAAAATAGGTTCATTTAGGATTTGAACTCGTGCCACCGAGTACACTTTCTAAGACAATAACCATTACGCCACGAGCGCCTCCACACTTGCATATATGTATGTAAAAAATAAATAAATAAATGAATAAAACAAAATAAAACAGCATAAGACTGAACTTGTGCCATATTTCCCTTCGTCGTGAGGCAATTATTGCACTAACTGGGTACGAATCTGTGGTCACTTCCTGACACCCGCAGAAAATAGCTGGTTGTTTTGAGAAATTTATGAATAGATTTACACGTTTAAGTTCGCATGTGTGTGTGGTGGTGGGGGGTTATATCAAACCTGACATTATGTCATTTCGTTGTTCTCGGTTGTGTTAAGAATATAACCTGTTCCTGTCTGTCTCTTTGTTTCAAATTGAGCAGTTTCCAGTCGCCTCGAAGACCTTTCAGACATTCGCTTATAATAGAGCTCTCCAATAGGTCAGTGGGTAAAAGATCTTATTTCAGCCCGGGGCGGGAAGTAGTGTCATCGCAAAAGACAGACAAATGGTGAATGTAGCATCAGAATCGGCCGGTGGACGTAGACGTGTGCCAGGAGAGTAGGTGAGGCCAAAAACCGAAATTCTTCTCATGGACTCTAACACACGGCAATCAATAAAAGCCAAACATTGCTGCTCGCTTGGACCAGTACAAATGTCTGCAGCGATAAAGGCTATCATGTGTAACTAGCACCCATCCTATTACTGTCTCTGCCCTGGTCGTAACAGTCTTTCACTGCTACACCGACGACTTGACAATGAGTGCATCTGAAAACTTGTAAACCTAGAGCAAAATTTATTACTACCGCTTTTACAACCATCGTAGCTGATCTTACTATTAAGTATAATTTCAGATAAGTCTAAACCTACAATTTTGGCTCTGTCGGCTGGAACTGTAGAATAAACCGACTGCTTTTCTTTAGAGGGGTAAGACTCCCCCATGATGCTAAAAAAACTGATGGTGAGGCTTCAGTAATGCTGGAGCTTTAGGGGATGCAGAGTACCCCTTCATTGCCATCGCTCCCAGGTCCACTCCCGTCTGGAGTGTTAGCACCTGATAGGGTCTTCTCTATGGGTCAAATAGAACCGTTTGACATTTAAACTGTATACTTATGCTAAAATGAGTTGTTTGGGATAGAAATATTTTTACCTTTAATAGTGTGTTAACAAAAACTGTACTTATGCTAAAATATATCGTTTGAAATTGAACTGTTTGATCATTTAACTGTGAATAAACAAAATGACTGATAATTAATGGAATTGTCAGTGATACATAACAATACTTGGAATTATTTAACTTTGTTGACATACTAAACTGAATTGTTTGAAATAAAGCTGTTTTTTTACATTTAACTTTATTTGTATTTGATAGAAATAAATGAAACCATTCAACTGTGTGTAAAAAATGAACCCAGGCTCATTTTAAAATGTTATATACAAAATGTGTTTAGAAATCAAATATCTAATCTATATGTATAAAAAGGATTTGGAATGAAATGACCTACAATGATTGATATGCCATAAAACCAAACCAAAGCCAAACCAAACAAGATCCTACAACTTATTATCAAGGTGGAAAGTTTAGAGTAACAGTTATCGTCGTTGTTAGACATGGAATCAATAATAATAAATAGTAAATAATAATAGTAAATGTTTGTTTGTAGTTTCAGATTTTCCCATTTAGTACACATCTATTCGACCTATTGATGGATCCTGACGTGTGCTACTACTCGGGTCAAAGAGGACTGGGCAGTAATGGCAATGAAGGGTGGAAGTGACTGTGGTGTAATGGTTATCGTCGTAGGAAACGGACACGGCGACACGAGTTCAAATCCTGGACGAGACTGCTTGCATTTCATATAGCACTAATACCCATGGGAAAGGTATAAATCCAATTATTCTCCCTCCAGCTATGGGTAAATAGTAGCGCAGACTAGGTTCTTCAGCCTTGGTGAGGCAACTAGTCTAGGAGAAGGAAAACTCAGAATTCAAACCTGTTAAACTCCGCTTAAGAATTGACCTTGTATCCCGAGCGGAGGGGTTGGGTAAATATGGTAATGGCAATGAAGGGAGTAATCTACATTCCCCAAAGCTCCAGAACTAGAGTCTTACTATCGGATGCAGTTTACTGTCATACCCATAGCACAGAAATTTGTTTGAGGTGGGAATAAGCGTTTGTTTGTTTATGAGTGGGTGGAGACACAATTTTCGGTATAACTCAAACAAACAAACAAACAGGCAGACACAGCGACTTCCTATATGCAGATAATATGGTTCTACTTCTTATACAAAGAGCGATCCAAAAGTACAAACTAAATCTCTCTCTCTCTCTATATATATATATAGAGAGAGATAGATAGATAGGTAGATGTGTGTTTATCTATGGCTGATGTGTGTATTTATCCAACTCCTCTGCACAATGAGACACAGCATCAATTTTTAAGCGGAGTTCAACAGGTTTTAATTAAGAGTTTTCCTTCTCATAGATCGGTTGCTATACCAAAGTCAAAGAACCCAGTCTGTCCAATTATTTACTCATAACTGAAGGAAGAATAATATTTCCTATATATATATATATATATAAAAATAATGTTGGTGACCTTAGTCGAGGGCGACCCGAAGGCTCCTTTTTTTTAGCTACGACACCGACGTGTAGGGTAGGGCGCTACTCCTTTCCCTGGATTGCTGAGTGTTAAGCAAGGAGGCATCAAGTATTATTTTTGAGTCTTTAGTAAGACTCGACCTGAAAGATTAAACCCCGGTCTCCTGGGCTATTGGTGAACACTCTATCCACTTGACCAAATATATATATAAGATAAGGATCGAAAAAGTCAGCAAAGTTTTGGAAAACTCGAAAACCGTGCGTTGTCTGACAGAGGCATCACTATCAAAATCAAGCTTAGTGTCTGTGAACTGTGTGTTTTATCTGCCCAGCTGAGACTTGAACTAAATATCCTGTTCACATCAAAACTTTGGAAAGATTCCATCAAGCTTGTCTTTGAAAGATCCTAAATATTAAATGGCAGTCTCTAACACTAGACATCATTGTTGTTCAGTGAGCCAACACATCCAGTATTGAGATGCTCCTCATACGCAATCAGATGCGTTGGGCTTGGCACCTTACTAGAATGATGGATGTTTGGTTACCTAAGCAGTTATTTGACGGTGAGTTGCAACAGGGTAAACGAACGATAAATAAACTCTGCTACGGTCAAGATGTGTTACTAGGTCAATTTTTAAGCTGGTTTAAATTCCGAGTTTTCGTTCTCCTGTACCAGTTGCTTTACCAAAGCAATAGAAACCAGTTTACGCAATAATTTTCCTGTTGCTGTGGTCGTGGTGAGAGGCGAAGAAAAAAATGATTGATGTCTTTCCCAAGAGCATTTGTGCGAAGGGAAACCAAACAGCAGCATCCAGAGATGGAAATCGGGTTGTCGATTCCATTTTCTACGACAATAATCGTTACGCTAAGAACGCTTCAGTTATAATTGATATATTTCATTAAATCATTTTGTTTGTTTCTTTTTTCCTAAGAAACACCGTATACCCCAACTAGTATTAACTTTCTGTCCCGTATATATATATATATATATATATATATATATATATATATATATATATATATATGCGCGCGTATGTGTGTGTGTATGTTATTACAACGAATATGCGGATTGTTATATTCACAACGTTTCCCGAGTTCGACATGAAACACCTGAAGAAGGCCTAAGGAGATGTCGGCCGAAACGTTGTGAGTATAACAATAAGAATGACGGCAATATTCTGAATCTTCTAAGTAATAATAATTATCCAACTTTATCTCAGAAATTTTGAAAAATGTATATATATATATATATATATATATATATATATATATATATATATATATACCGCATATTGAGATAGAGAAAAATCTATAAATTTTTGCGTGGTACTCAAAAGCCTCCATTTCCTTTTGAAATTTATCTTGTATGACTATATAAATGATAACATGCAAAAACCGTTCACCATTCGTGAAGATGTATGAATTTAAGCTGAACAGTCGTAAGGACCTCATCGTTATCAAATGAGCCACTGCTTTTTAGGAAAAAGCAATGGCTCATCTGATAACGGTGGTGTCCTTACGCTTTCGTTTTATTGAGTGTCAGTAGCGGTAATATTGGCGGACAAG